>JAUIMM010000790.1:3297500-3495000 GCA_031769625.1 Taudactylus pleione | reverse complement strand
TCCCATTCTCGTCCTCTCTCTCTGTTGCAAAAGTCTACTCAGATACACAAGGAGATCAAGTTGTCCAAGGAAGTTGGCAACTCCCTAGATGCAAGGACATCTTTAATTTGATCCGACAGTTCCTGCTTAAATGCTGCTACCAAGGCTTCATTGTTCCACCCCAACTCTGAAGCAAGGGTTCGAAACTGTACAGCATACTGTCCCGCAGATTGGTTTCCCTGCTTCAGCTGCAAGATGGCCGACCCTGCAGAGGATACTCGCCCAGGCTCCTCAAAGATCTTCTGAAAGGCTCTCAGAAACTCGGCACTGTTGTTGAGAAGCGGATCATTCCTTTCCCACAATTGAGAGGCCCAAGCCAATGCTTGACCTGACAACAGCGAGATCATATAAGCCACTTTTGTCCTGTCTGAAGGGAAGCTTGCTGCCTGGATTTCAAACTGAATCGAGCATTGGTTCAGGAATCCACGACAGCCTGTAGGGTCCCCATCATACTTTGTTGGATTCGGAATCCGTATTGGTGCGGAAGCCCCTACGGCTGGTGCAGTCATCGTAGTAGGGTTGTACCGGAGGTGCTTGAGCGACACCGACTTGCTGCATTAGTGTCTGCAAACACTGCATAATCTGAGCCTGATCTTGTTCTTGCTTCTCGACTCTAGCAAGTAAATTCTCGAGCAGGTCTCGTGGTGACGGTTACCATCAGCATCCATGTTTTGGGCCAGAGTATTCTGTCACAAGTCTTGGACGGATTGCGGATGCGGCCCGTATTAGGGAATTTGGCTAGATTTAAGCTTGATGCGCGGAGACTAATGTGCCGCCAGTATTCACCAGGGACCCTCGCAAGAAGGTATGGACTTGGCTGCGTCTGACACACAGGTCGTGGCCCTCAGGTTAGGTTCCCCTATACAGGTGCTGGTGAACACTGGATGAAGTACAACAGGCTGGGTCAATACCAACAGACGACACCGTACCAAGGAGCAGATGTAAGCAGGTCACACGGAGTAGCCAAAGTCAGAACCAGATATCAGATGCAGTACAGAAGGGTCAGATGATATCGGAGTTACAAGCAAGCCAAGGTCAAGATCAGGAACGCAAGCCAAGGTCAGTAATGACAGGAACGCTGGAGTATGGTATGGAGCCTATACTCTGGCACCTGTGTGCTGCCAGAGACTCCCTCTTATAGGGAGGACTTGAAATCCCGCACCAAACGCGATTAGTGTTTGGTGCGCCTGCCCCTTTAAATCTAGAACAGGACGGCGCGCGCGCTCCTAGAAGAGCCGCGGCCGCCTGTCACAGCCACAGGAGGGAGCCGGAAGCATCGGCAGCGGGTGCCCTGAACTCCTCACCCGCTGCCTGACAGTCCAGTGTCGCCGGACCCGGTGAGTGCACCCCGGAGTCCAGCACACTGTGACACACAGTGTTGGTGGTCCCGCAGTTCATCGTTTTTTTTTTTACCTCTGCACATGTACGAAAAGTCTAGTAATACCTTACTGCGCATGCGTGAACCCAAGTGTCCTATGTCATTCGCAATTGTTTGCTACCACTTGAGAAGGGGTTTGTGATCTCCAGGCATTTCAGGGTGGAGACTGGGAGATGATCTAAAGCAGTGGTTCTCAAACTCTGTCCTCGGGACCCCACACAGTTCACATTTCCAAGTCAAGTAGCAGGTGCACAGGTATATTCATTACTCACTCAAAGAAATAAAGAAGACGTAAGCTGGATGCAAAGTCCAAGAGATGCATCATGCTTTAATACTGCCAAGAGAGCAAGGCTACAGACTCTGGAATCCAAAGACTAAAAAACTTGTCAAGTCAAGGGATTTCATATTCCAAGAGACGGCACCACTTGGAGAAAAGGTGGATTTGGAATTGCAGAACAAGAATGTGCTACTTGATATGCAAACAGCTGGAGACATACCTGAACCAGCGTGGACATACAAACACAGAGAAGAACTTCTGCAAGATTAAGCAGTGGACAACCACCAATAAAATATTATGAAGAGTTTGCATTCACATATCACATTCTGTGAACCACAAAATATCGAAGAGGCAAAGGCCCTGATTCAGACCCACTCACGAGCGGCTGTCCGCTCGCAAGTGGGTCGATGGTCTGCACTGCGCATGCGCACGACAGAGGGAGCTCCGTCGTGCGCATGCGCGAGACGCGACGACCGAAGGACTTTCCTTCGCTCGTAGTGTCTGATCAAAGGGGGCGTGCTGTCGATGTTGATTGACAGCACGCCCCCTTTGGTGGGCGTGCCGGGGGCGTGCCTCCCAGACGGAGGCGTTCCCAAGGGAACGCCTACCGTCAGAAGCCGGCCCCACTGACATCACTAGTGATGTCAGTGGGAGTGATTTTGGCTCTGATAGAGCCAAAATCACTCCTGGCCTTGCGGTTGAGAAACTTCTGCTAGCAGAGGCTTCTGTTCACAGTGGCGATGGTTGCGATGGTCAAGACCATCGCGGCCATCATCCTGCACGCTCGTATATGCTGTGGGTGGTGACCCACAGCTATACGAGCGTCCAGGAGGACGCTCCATTTTAATGGAGGTGGGCCCTGATTCAGAGCGAGCGCTCTGGTCAGAGCGTCCGGCTCTGAATCAGGGCCAAAGTCAAGAAATGACTGGTGTGAGTGGAAATCCAAAATAGCCAAGGAAGCTCTTCACCTTAAAGAGACTTTGAATGAATGGAGTCTTATAAACAAGGAGGACACCATCAACCTTGAGTGTTACAATAGTCAAGAGCTCAGGGAGAAAGGTTCTGTTGCTGTGGCTCCCAAAGTTAGTGAGAAGAACCCTGCTGACGTGCAAACCACAGGGATTACATCATATGCACTGGTCATGTTTCTAGAGAAATGTGGACTAGAAATACTTGAAATGTTGGTTAGACCTTGCTTGTCTAACCCTCAATTTTTGTATAGGTTGCTGAAGCAAATGTATAAAAATGAAGATGGCATTGTCCTATAGTAACCTATGGGCTGCTTATTTGCTCACTTTCACAAAGAGGGATACTGCGGCTCCCCCTCCCACCCGCACACGCAGAGGGGGTTTCTGAGTACTCAAAACCCCCCCCTGATGATCCAAAATTATTATTTTTGAGACGGAGACAGCGCTCTGTCTCCGACCTCTGCTTTATAATGCGGGCTCCCTGCACTGTGAATACTGGCCTCTGAAGCAATCAGAGGCTAAAAAGACCTCCGATTGCTTCAGAGGCCAGAGTTCCCGGTGATGCACTGAGCGGGTGACGTCATGACGTCACCCGCGATGCGAGGAGCCTGCTGGATCTAGACAGATTCAGGCAGAGGCAGCGGCACAGCAGGAGCCAGCCGGAGTGGGAGCTGCGTGGTGAGGTAAGTACTGAGCGCAGGGGGAGGGTCATACTTGCCGACAATCTGGCTGCTCTTTCCGGGAAGGAGCAGCCAGATCAGCAGAACAGGGGGCGTGGCTGGCAATAGGGGGCGGGTCCAAATGAGCTGAGGTCGGTTTGCTGGCGTGACAGGGGGCGGGGCCACGCGATCGCGTCATTTTATCCCCGTCCCCGCTACACAATGCAGAAAAAAAGGCATTGCGAAGCAGGGGGCGGGGCCAAAATGACGCGAAGGTAATGTGGGGAGGGGGGATCGGCGGGAGGCTTGCCTGCCTTTCCGGGGGGCGGGAGCTGCACCCGTTTATCGGGAGCCTCCCGCCCGAATCGGGAGGGTAGGCAACCCTGGGGTGGGAACTGCATAACGGGCAGTACTTTAGGGGGCCCTGCATATGGGACACTACTTTAGGGGTCCCTGCATATGGGGACTGCATAAGGGGCACTTCTTTAGGAGGATCTGCATATGGGTCAAAACTACAGGGGGCATGGCGTAAGAGGAGCTGCATATAGGGCAAAACTACAGGGGGCATGGCATAAGAGGAGCTGCATATAGGGCAAAACTACTGGGGGCACTGCATAAGGGTCACAATACAGATACACATTAATAAAAATGGGGGTGTATCTCACATATACATTTATATATGTATGCATATATGTATGTATGTATATATATATATATATGTGTGTGTGTATATAATATATATATATATATATATATATATATATATATTTGGAAATCCCCGACTAAAAATCCTGCATTTGCCACTGCCTCCGTCACCCCCCAGTGACACATGTGCCGGCCAACGTCTGTGCATGCGCAGTGTGAGCCGAGGACCTGAACCAGGAAGCAATGTGATAGGTTTATGCTTTCACGCGGCTGCTTCCAGCTCCTCAGCAGGACGGGCTCTTATCGGATCTAGGAAATTTGTGTGAAAATATACATTTTTACTTTGCTTGTTTTATGCAAAAAATATTTATATTTTTGTGATAAATATGCCCCCTAGCCATTGATATGCATACCTCCCAATCGACACTTCCGCGCTGCCTGAAAAGGGGGTGTGGCCTGATAGTAAAGTGGGCGTGGCCTGATTATACGCTCCCGTTTAAATCACTAAGGGGCGTGCCCAGCATCTCCGAGATGCTGGGCTGCCCCTGGGCTTCCCCACGCACTGTGAATAGATGTTGTGCGCATGCGCACGGCATCTATTCTCGCTCTGCATACCCGCTGCTCTGCTATGCAGAGCAACGGTTTATGCTTCCCCCAACTTCCCCCCCACCGCGGGACACTGCGGCCCGCGGGTGGGACAGCGGGACAATCGCAGAAAAACTGGACTGTCCCGCTGAATGGGGGACAGTTGGGAGGTATGGATATTTCATAATAAAAAAGTGACAGAATGGCGAGGGCAGTGTCTGCAAATGATTTACTGGTCTTTCTATGTTGCAACGTACATTTCTTAACAATATAATGATTTCTTGGAGGGCGAGGCTTGTGTACTTCTCAGATGCGGTTGATGGGTGCATGGCTGGTTTCACTTCACCCTCGGCACTTGTGTTTGGGGAGTGTAAATGAGGATGTGTCAAGCAAAAGGCAGAAGTAGATATTGTCCTGGCTGATTTAATGTACAAGGTGTTTTATATAGGTGTATTTGTCTGTGTATTCTATCATATATCTGTGATTAATTACTGGGGGAATTAATGATATCATTCTAATTTAAAAAAGGATTTTGTCTGGAGTGGAATCATTCCAAAGTATTACAAACTATTGGAGAATAATTTGGGCTGCCTTAGGTAACCCTAGACACAGAAAAATATATGTATTTTGTAAGAAGGTGACTTTCAGGAGGGTAAGAGGGAATCTGTCAAGGACCTGATGGAGGAAACTACTCAAATGGCATTAAATGGACATGTAATAACTGTGGGAGACTTCTATCCACCTGACGGAGGCTGTAGTGGGTCTTCTGCAAATCCCACCAGAAGTAGCCACCGTAAATTCCTTAGAGGGAACATCTCTCAATCAATTGCTGAGGGGTCAGAAAAAGGAACAGTAAGACTAAAGAGGGAGACATGGGGGCTTATGTAACAGGTTACAAGCTGCAGCAGCTGCGGATACTCTTGCGAGTCCTCCTGTATTTTTAAAGCGGCAATCATATTGAAGGCAAAACCAGCTTCATTTTGCCTTTACAATGATAGCCTCTTTAAAAAATAAAGCGGCTGCAGCTCGCACCCTATTACATAAGTTCCAAGGCATAGCTAATTTGTAATACTGAATACATTGTATTTGCTCAGCTTACATAGTAGAGGAAAACCAGAAAGGACCACAGCTAAATAGTAAGAACTCTGAGCACAGAGAGGAGAATCCTAACAGAACTATCAAAACTGAGAGTCAGTTGTCTCTCCCGTTCTATAGATACTAAACTTTCTTAAATTGTGTTGGTAAAACCATTAACTTAATTATTCAACCAGTCACTATTAGGACTGGAGGAGAGTCAGTTTTGTCACGCTGCACAGTAGCTGAAATACAGATGACCAGCGACTACAGACCAGTAAACCTGACACCAATGGTGGGGAAATTAATGGAAACACTACTGAAAGAAAGAATTTGAGAAAATCTCAATTTAGTAAATGGGGTCACCTCAGCTGCACCCCAACCCACCCCTTCCCGTATCGTATTACTTAAGCCCTGTTTCCTGTCCTCTTCTCCGGGTAGTCCGTCCCTACATCGCGGCTGCAACACGCGCACATCACGCCTAACATGAATGGCCCTCAGCCGCAAGGATGTCATTTTTATCAGTGTTCAACTTTATTATATACAGTAGATGTTGTAACTTGCAAGATGACATGTAGCATGGCTTTACCCTTGAGAAGGGAGGCCATATCCAGGTGTGTACAGAAAACATGAGTGGAAAAAAAAAGATTGCAGCACCACTTATGGCCATCGAGTGGCAAAGAAACATCTTACTATACTAGTGTAGGATTCATACATACCACAATTGTGCGTTTATTATACATATAATGGGCATGTACCAGAAAATGTCATATGGCATTTGGCAAAAACTAGAGATATCATAGGACCTCATTCAGAGCCGCTTGCTCTGAATGAGGGCGGACGCTTTTTTTTTTTTTAAGCCGGCCTCCTGGCCACTCGCTAAGCTATGGGTGACCACCCACAGATTTTGCGAGCGGCCAGGTGATGGTCGCGACCATCAGGCTTGCGATGAGACCGGAAGCTCACTACTGACATCACTGGTGATGTCAGTAGGGCTGCCCTCAAACGGCAGGCGTTCCTTCAGGAATGCCTCCGTTTGACCAGCCACCCCTCCCTCCCTGACTACAAAACAGGGCGAGCTGTCGATCAACATCGACAGCCACCCCGTTTGTAGCGAGCCCTGGAGCGAGTGAATTTCTCACTCGCTCCAGGGCTTGTGCATGTGCAGTGCGCACTGCCCGGCCATCGACCAGCTTGCGAGCGCTATGCACTTGCGAGCGGGTCTGAATCAGGCCCATAGTCCCATAGGAGCTGTAAGGGCAGCGGTGTGACCGTCTGAAGCGTTCTATGGACGCTCCAGGTGGCACTGCTGCATAGATTCAGGCTGCAGGGCGCCATTCTAGGCACCCCGCTAGCCAGACGAGGCTAGCAGAAAAAAGCTCCTGGATTTATTAAATTTTGAGTCCCGTCTGCGGTTGCCTTGGCAAGGCCAGTCCAAATGATTTAGTTGGCCCACCCCTGCTGCACAGTATATAGCCCCAGAGGAAAGTGACTGACACCTGTCACCCATCTATCCTCTCTATGCATCACCGTGTTTTCACGTATGGTGATCGGGGGCTTTAATCAATGGATTTAAACTGGCAACACGTATAAATGCTAAACCAGCTTACTGTAGTTTAGCATTTATTTCTGTTGCCCATTTAAATCTATAGGTCAAAGGCCATCTGTGACGTGGTAAGTAAAGGTAAGACACTGGATGCCAGTGTCATGATAATGCATTAGAGAACAGGGATAGATCATGGATAGGTGCTTTATCCTGTGCTAAACTAGAATGGAATTATGAAACAGCTTAGATATTTTTATTAATATTACAGCCTAAGTAAACCCCTATTAACCAAACCAGCCCACAAATGTTATATACACCAGAAGCCAAACATTTATTTATTTATTTTGTGCTCATCAGTATGACACCGCTGACCCATCACTTTCCTAAAGCGTGGAGAAGTTGACCAATCAGCTTTGAGCTAGCATTTATCAAACACATTCTATAGAATAATAGGTTGAAGCTGATTGGTGTCTATGGGGCACTTTATTTCCAGTCTTTACAAGGTTTGGTACATTCTCCCCTTGGTTGCATCAAACAGTCCAGTGATTGTCTTGTATTAAGGTGCTGTTAGTCTCTTTGCTGTACCAGCCACTCCCCACTGATCTCAGCTGTTTCGCCAGTTCTGTGTTTACTGTAACAAGAATTAATATAATAACGGAACTAGCACAGCAAGAGGTGTTAGCGTATTATTCATTAGTGCGTAATACAGCAATTAGCATAGTTACTCATGCAAGCAATAAATGTTACACACAATACAGATTACTGAGACTTTTGTACTGTGGGCGTAAATTCAGAGATGGTTGGTAATGCAGCCGCGCTCTAAATAAAGGTAGCGGGAATATGCAAATGGTAATCTCAGCCTCCCCATTGTGCTCCATGGTGAGATGGAGTGTACGAGCAGTGAGACGCCCACTTTCAGGCTGTGTGGTCTGTGCAATTTCGCTACAGCGTCCAACATCGACCCAATGTTGGTCACACCATCGACATTTGAGGTAGTCTAGGGTCTACTCTAGATACTCTCCCCATGTCCAACTAAACATGGCCTCTGAAGCATTGGGTTTGCGATTGGGATTGTAGCAGCGCTCCCAGACACGTCCGTGACACTCCCCTAACACGCCCATGAATCGGCCCTTTTTTGCAATCACTTTAGGTCACCTCCCAGTCTTCACCCTGAAACACCCAGGGATCCCAAAGCCCCTTCTCAAGTTTTATGCTGGTTACACGATGTGTACCCAGCACTTGCCGATGCCGGGAGCGTCAGAGGGGCCATGCTGCATTTGGCAACATGGCGCCTCCTGACGATATCGGTGACGACGCGTGGGAGCGCACATCATCAGCGGCATAGCCGGTACATACTGCCTGTTGTGGATGATATGTCGTCCGATCCGCTGGATCGTCTAGTGTGTACCCGGCCTTGGTGATGCAGACACAATTGCGAATGGCATAGGGTCGCACATGTGCAGATACAATTTTTAATTACAGCGATTATCATTTCACAAAGGAGTAGTTATGATGTAATGGCAATGACATACTGTAAATCATACAACACTTGGGGGCCTATTCATCATTTCTAAAAAATCGATGGAGGTAATTAGGTTTAGAACTCGCATGGAGTTCTACCTAATTACCGGGGAATTCATCATCCCTCCTCTCCTCTCATCTATTCCGAAAAGCTTTGCGGGAAATAGTTTTCCCTCTCTACACTAACTTACCGCAGCTGTAATCAGCGCTGTGCATGCGCCGTTACATTCACAAAAGCAGCGCATGCGCAGCACTGCCTACAGCTGCGGTAATTTAGAAAAAGTTTAGAAAAAATATATATATTTTTTTTCTAAACTTTACTGTGTTCTGGCAGAGAACACAGTGTCAGAGCAGCCACCGAAGCCGGAGGAGGGACCAGGGAGCGACGGAGGGAGCGGAGGAGGACCAGCTCACGCTGACAGCAGGTAAGTGTATCCCGCTATACGCCATCTGAGAGTGACAGATAGTAACACCATCAAATTGCGAAAATACAACATTTTCGAAATTTGATGAATAGCGGAATTTCCATATCCCCATACTAATGTACTAATGTACTAATGTATGGGGAGTGTAGAAATTAACGCAGGCGGACTTGACCAGGAGATATCAGTGACATCTCCTGTGTTAAGTCTCTTCATGAATACTGAAAAACGGTAATTAATGAAAATATCCTTAAAACCGTTATTTTAGTGTTGATGAATAGGCCCCTCAGTCATGTAAAACTTTAATGCTGTAACCCTTTGGCTGAATACACACTATACATTTGCGACCCAGCATCGTAAAGACGCAATGTAACAATACATTGGGTGCGCCGTACACACCGCACGATCCGATGTACGATGGCATTATGTACGTTCAACGCAGCATGTAACAGCACCGCGTCACTCATTGCATCTTCCCATCTGACTCACAGAAGAGGAGATGGGACATTGCGGTGAACGACCATCGTTAACGACGGACCGGACATACACACTATACGAAGTGTACAATACAGATATGTCCTTTTGCATCCTTGCTGCGTATGAGGCAAATCACGCCACGCACGACGCGAAACATGCGCCCGCGAGCGGATCAATGCACTGTGTTTGCTCCAGCGACCCCATAGGATTGCATGGTGCGATCACAGTACGTGCCATAGCGTACCGTAGCGTATGCTGCTGCGGGTAATCTCATGGCGCGATGCATGCGCACATTTGTAGCGTGATCGGCAAGGGTATAAGAGGATACATCTGTATATCAGTCTGATCCGCATGGGAACTAAGGGCCTGATTCAGAGCCGGCCTTCTGTTTTTTTAGAATGGCCTCCTGGCCGCTCACATTGCTGTGGGTGACCACCCACAGCTATAGCGAGCAGCCAAGAAGATGGTCGCGATAGTCAAGACCATTGCGACCATCGGGCTTGTGACGAGATCCTTGTGGTAGGGTCTTGTTGCCGCAAGCCCTAGAGTGCTTTCGGCTCCAATAGAGCCGAAAGCACTCCCACTGACATCACTTGTGATGTCAGTGGGGCCTGTCCCAGACGGTAGGCGTTCCCATGGGAACGCCTCCGTCTGGGCAGCCACGCCCCCAGCCCACCCACCACAGGGGCGTGCTGATACTCAACATCGACAGCACGCCCCCTTTGGTGCGAGACCCGGAGAGACGGATTGCCCGTCGCTATCCGGGTCTCGCGCATACGCACGACGGAGCCGGCTCCGTCGTGCGCATGCGCACTGGGCCACTATCGACCCGGTTGTGAGCGCATAGCGCTCACAAGTGGGTATGAATCAGGCCCTAAGTATATCATATACGATATATCGTATAGTGTGTACCCAGTTTTAAATGGAATCTGCATAATCACTGTAACAGTAGGCCTGATTCAGAGATGGACGCAATGGGGATTTTTTCCCAGATCGATCATTTGCTAATGCGCGAGCACAAAGGCCGCACCATGCTCAGGCAACAATTGCATTGTGATTGTGCACGTCAGCGTTTGGGGGAGGTAACGGTGGGGTTGTTGGAAAAACGCAGGTGTGTCTGAACGTTTAAACTCTGTTTAATGGGCATGCATAAATTAGTCACTGCGTCTCCTGAGAGGTTTCTGCATGTCAGGAGAGCTGCAGTGTTTGCGACTGGTCAGACTTGCGCGCTGTGAGGCTGCTCGATGTGCGTCGATGTTACCGACTTTTAAGCCGCTGCACGTCAGCGTACAGATATGAGAAGGCAGCCGTGGGCGTCCCAGTACTCGGCTAAGCTTTGGAAGGCATTAGCAAAGTAAATATAAATAAATAATGTTGACAATGTGATTAGCAAAAAAACAAAGTAAACCTCAGGGCATTTATATGTCGATATTTAAAGGATAAAATTGTGTTGAATTAAGTAACTATCATTGATTTACAGCATTGAAGACTACATCATTTTTCATGATCAACAAAGTGCTTTTTCCTGCGCTCCAAATTTTTTTTTCGGAAGTACCGCACACTTTGCCAGAGTTTCAGGCACTTGGACAATGCTATTTTTAAAGGCTGACTGATGCGGCTGTTCAACACGATTGACCACCTCTGGGTCTAATGTAGACAAATTATAGAACCTGGCTGCTTGGCGTGATCGGTCTACATAGGGCTTAGGGCCTGATTCAGAGCCGCTTGAAAGCGGCCGCTCGTTCGTTCCTACCGATGTTCGCATAACTGCGCATGCGTACAGATTTTAATACGCATGCGCGAACCAGTCAGTACGGCCGAAAATCGTGTGCTCTCTAAATAGCGAATGCCTGCTATTTTGAGTGACAGAATGAGGCGTTTGTGGGTGGTAACAGGGGAAGGTGCTTGAAAACGGGGAGTGAAGATCCGAACGCAGGCGTGCTTAAAGGTCAAAACGGGCGTTTTAAAGGTGTGCATAATTATCAAAGCAGCGACATTAACCACGTCACTTGGTTGTTTTATAGTCAGAACTGCTCGCATGATTGTGGTAGGAAAAACCAACCACAAGAATAGCGAGCAGTTCAGACGCCTTTCGATGTAGTCGATTAATCTAATAAATAGCGGACATGACGTATGATGCGAGCGGCCAGGGGGCGTTTTTTTCAAAATTACGTTCGCATGTTTTGTTTGCTCGTTCAGACATAGAGGCGTGAACAGACCGCAAAGAGCGAACGGTTCATTTAAATAGCCAGTCCCTTTTTCTGAACGAGCAAGCGCAAATAGCGTCCGGCTCTGAATCAGGTCCTTAGTCAGTGCCGACTCATTGTAATCTAAATCCTGCTGATCAAAGCAGATTGACTTTGGGCCTGATTCAAAGTGCGATCCTGCAGCGTCTTTTGCCGGTGTTGCGTATGTGACTTAATACGAATAATGGTACAACCCCGTTGCTGGTGTACAGGCGTGTTTCTCAGGGTGCAAGAACTGGTGCGCCCCTTTTGTGAGTCTTTAAACTCTGAAATCCCGTTTGGTGCAGTTTTAGGCGCAACTATCGGTCACACCATCGCACCATGCGTCTCAATCACTACAGCCACACTGTACATATACATGGTGTAACGCATGCACCAGGGGCGTATCTATAATGGGTATACGGGCCCCTGGGTCCAGGAGGGCCCTGCACCGCACACCCTGCACCCATAATAATACTTACCTCTCCGGAGTCCCACGTCAGTGCGGGCGTCCGGCGCTGTAAAACGACTGGAAAATGGCCGTGACGGCCATTTTCCCGTAGTCGCGCATACGCAGTACAAGGAAAATGGCCGCCGCGGCCATTTTCCCAGTAACCTGAGCATACGCTATAGACTCTAGTGCCCAGAGTCTATAACTCCGGCGCTGGCCGCGCACGCCTCAGTGCGCTGCCGGCCGACGTGCGGAGAGGAGGGGGCCCATGTCGGAGACTGCACATGGACTCCCTCCTCTCTAGAAACGACCCTGGCATGCGCCATCTGAATTTTACGAATTTTAGCGCACGTGCAGTAGCAAGAAATCACTCAACTCTGCGTATATCGGAATTGCGTGAGATGTAAGATCACGGTCCTTTATTCGCACACAATTATTTGGAAACCATTTGGTCTACATCTAACATAATTGGAATTCCATATGGCTGCATGTATGGACAGTCTAATGCCGGGTACACACTAGATGATGTGCATACACACTTGCCGATGCCGGCAGCAACGTAACGAAAACGGGGGCCATGCTGCATTCAACAGCATGGCCCCCCCGCTAACAATATCACCCGTCGGACCTGCATGCGCCTATCGTCAGCAATATAGTGGGTACACACTAGTCGATGTGCCCGATGTGTTGCTCCGATCCGACCGGATCGTACGACTTATTGACTAGCGTGTACTCGACTTTAGGTCAAATCTAAATGTCTCAAACACAACAGTCAAAGATACTTTTATTGACTAAAGTGAATGTCAAAAATGCAGTTGTAAGATAGTGAGAGAACGTTTAATGCACCAGATTTCTATTACCTAAAAGTAGGGGTGAGCGGGTTCGGATTTCTGAAATCCGAACCCCCCCGAGCCCACCCGGTCCGAGGCCGATCCGAGTCAGGCTCGACTTTTCCCGCCTGACTCGGATCTGAAATCGAGGCAAAACGTCATCATCCCGCCTTCCGGGTCTCGCGGGTTTTGGATACTATATAAGGTACCCGCGTCGGCACCATTTTCTCACTCGGCTGTGGACAGTGAAGAGGGAGGGTGGGAGTTAGGGCTGGCTGGGCTGTGTAGTGTAGTGCAGTGTAGTGTAGTGCAGAGTAGTGTTGTGCTGCGCTGTGCTGCTGTTGTCCATAGGGGCTGTGTCCACTCCAAAGTCCTGTGCAGTGTCCCAGTCCTAAAGGGGTGCTGTAGTGTTGTCCAGGGGGTGCCCTGTCCATCAGGGGTGCTCCCCCCAAGTGCAAAAAAAATTAATATTTTTTCTGTGTTTGTGAATTTTGTGCGCAGTAGCCGCACGTGCATCAACAAAGTAGTGCCAAGCATGCGCCTGTGTCATAAGTTAAGGGCCGTCTGGCTTGACCGTTAAAGGGTGCTGTAACCCCCAAAGTGCACTCCAAACAAAATAAAAAATATTTTCTGTGTTTGTGAATTGTGTGCACTGTGGCTGCCCGTGCATCAACAAAGGAGCAGCGCCAAGCGTGCGCCTGTGTCCCATTAGTAAAGGGCCGGCTGGCTTGTCCGTTAAAGGGTGCTGTAACCCCCAAAGTACACTCCAAACAATATAAAAAAATATTTTCTGTGTTTGTGAATTGTGTGCACTGTGGCTGCACGTGCATCAACAAAGGAGCAGCGCCAAGCGTGCGCCTGTGTCCCATAAGTAAAGAGCCGGCTGGCTCATTTCTTAAAGGGTGGTGTAACCCACAAAGTGCACTACTCTCCAGCAAAAATAAAAAAATATTTTCTGTGTTTGTGTGCGCCTTAGCCGCACGTATATATCAATATAACATAAATGGAGGACCAAACTTTCTCCGATAAAAATAAAATAGGGAAAGATCAAGAACCACTTCCTCCTAGTGCTGTTGCTGCTGCTAGAAGTTGTTCATCATCCCAGAGAGGAAGTAGGAACACCACTCCTTTTACTAAACAATTGACCCTCCAACAGTCCCTAGCGAGGAGGATGAAGTACGACAGCAGTCATCCTGAAGCAAAACGTATAACTAAGGCCTTGACTGCTAAGTTGGTGTTAGACGTGCGTCCGGTATCCGCCATTAGTGCAGTGGGATTTAGACAATTGATGGAGGTAGTGTGTCCCCGGTTCCAAATCCCGTCTAGATTCCACCTGCATCCTCAAAGCAGCAGCGTCAAGCATGCATCTATCTGTTAATTGGTGGTGTAACCCTCAAAGTGCGCTCCACAAACAATAAAAAAATTCTTATTTTTTTTTCTCTTTGTGAATTGTGTGGGCTGTAGCCGCACCTGCATCCTCAAAGCAGCAGCGACAAGCGTGCGTCTGTCTGTTAAAGGGTGGTGTAACCCTCAAAGTGCGCTCCACAAAAAATAAAAAATTCTTTTTTTTCCTGTCTTTGTGAATTGTGTGGGCTGTAGCCGCACCTGCATCCTCAAAGCAGCAGCGACAAGCGTGCGTCTGTCTGTTAAAGGGTGGTGTAACCCTCAAAGTGCTCCAAAAAATAAAAAACTATTTTTTTTATGTGTTTGTGACTTGTGTGCGATGTAGCCGCACGTGCATCAACACAGTAGCAGCGCCAAGCGTGCGCCTGTGTCATAAGTCAAGGGCCGGTTTGGACATGTGGTCCAGACTGAAGGACGTGCCAACAATTTCTGACAAGTCTACTGTCACTGCATATGATACTGTCCTCAAAGCAGCAGCGACAAGATTGCGTCTGTCTGTTAAAGGGTGGTGTAACCCTCAAAGTGCGCTCCACAAACAATAAAAAAATTCTTCTTTTTTTTCTGTCTTTGTGAAATGTGTGGGCTGTAGCCGCACCTGCATCCTTAAAGCAGCAGCAACAAGCGTGCGTCTGTCTGTTAAAGGGTGGTGTAACCCTCAAAGTGCGCTCCACAAACAATAAAAAAAATTCTTCTTTGTTTTTCTGTCATTTTGAATTGTGTGGGCTGTAGCCGCACCTGCATCCTCAAAGCAGCAGCGACAAGCGTGCGTCTGTCTGTTAAAGGATTACATCGGTGACAGCATCCAAGTAGGCATGTCAGACAGTCCGTACATGTACTGGCAGGAAAAAGAGGCAATTTGGAGGCTCCTGTACAAACTGGCTCTATTTTACCTGAGTTGCCCCCCCTCCAGTGTGCACTCCGAAAGAGTGTTAGTGCAGCCGGGAACCTTGTCAGCAAAAGGCGTAGGAGGTTGCTTCCACAAAATGTGGAGAAGATGATGTTCATAAAAATGAATTATCAACTCTTCCAGGGAGACCAGCCTCCAGAACGTACAGAGAGACCTGTGGTGGTGGATTCCAGTGGGGACGAATTAATACTCTGTGAGGATGAGGATGTACACAACACTGAAGAGGGTGAGGAATCGGTGGATGAGGAGGATGAGGACGACATCTTGCCTCCGTAGAGCCAGTTTGTGCAGGGACAGATTAATTGCCAGCTTGTTTTGTGGGGGCCCGAACGAACCAATCATTTCAGCCACAGTCGTGTGGCAGACCCTGGCACTGAAATGATTGGTTTGTTAAAGTGTGCATGTCCTGTTTATACACCATAAGGGTGGGTGGGAGGGCCCAAGGACAATTCCATCTTGCACCTCTTTTTTTTCTTTGCATTATGTACTGTTTGGGGCCTAGTTTTTCAAACTGCCATCCTGTCTGCCACTGCAGTGTCACTCCTAGATGGGCCACGTGTTTGTGCCACCCACTCGTGTCGCTTAGCATAGTCATCCATCTACCTCTGTGCAACCTTTTGGACATAAAAACACTATTGTGAGGTGTGAGGTGTTCAGAATAGACTGGAAATGAGTGGAAATTAAGGTTTTTGAGGTTAATAATAGCATAGGAGCAGAAAAATCAACACATTCTGTGATTTTAGCTGTTTTTATGCTTTTTTTAAAAAAAATACAGATCCAAAACACAAAACCCAGAACCCAGAACCCAAAACACGGAAGGGTGGTTTTGGCAAAACCAATCCAGATCCAAAACACGAAGAAAGATCCAGATCCAAAACCAAACACAAAACACGAAAAGTGGCCGGTGCACACCCCTACCTAAAACGTGACAAGGTAGGTGTATAGAGACGTATGAATACATCGGTGTACATTTGCCAGTGTGACACAAATTACAATCCCACCACATTCCTTATCAAGCCTTTTATTTGGCTAGAAGACATCAGACATCTGTATCCTGTTTTTCCGCAATGATTCCAAGGGAAACATTTCCCAATTTTTGGGTAAATATTTTAGATCTTTTCATCAATCTTCTCCAATTCATTTATCTAAGTCCATGGGGCCTATTTATTAATTCATTCTGCCCTTCAAACAGGCAGAAACTGCTGCTTCCGCATGTTCAGGGGCAGAATTAAGTGTTTCATCCATTGGTGGTTGACCTCGATGGGATGAAACCATCAACAGTTTCACCCATTAATGGTCATCCCTGCTCTATTACTTACCGGGCAGCAGTCCAATCAGAGATAGAGCCATTTCACGGGTCCTGTCGGGTCGATGTGCCATCCACAGCAGATAAACAATGATTATATAGATGGCCAAATAATCTACCACTGGTGGTTAACCATCGATGGCCATCCCTAGTACAGGGAGGAAGCAGATGATTTTAGCTAATGGGCATATATTTCACAGCCTGACCCAGTCCTACACATCATATAGTACAGATCTGGGACAGGTATTTATAGGCATTATATACACACATTACTTAGCTTTACTCTCGGCTTTGGGGGCACAAAGCAAAAAGGGTACCGACTTCTCCTGTTATTTGAGGCCCTAGGATACACTTAGAGCTCCCATTTGGAGAACAGCTGGGCTTTTGCTGACCCAGGAGTAAGACCCAGTGAGTAGTACCAGGCTTTGCCCAGGAACATTTCTCGGAGAGAGCGGCACCCTGGCCTAATAGGTACAACCTGGGTGAGTGGTTTCCCATTGGTGTTAATGGTAGAGATGTGAGTGATCTTTAGGAAGCATTCGATCTGCTGTTTCTCATTAAAGTCTACAGGGACAGAGAACTGCAAGCACACAGATGACGTTAGCCCATTGACCTCCATGGGGCAGCCCTGCCAGAGAGGCATCTTCTGGGCTGCAGGAGATCCCGAAGTGCAGTGCCACCTATTCTGCATTATGCAATAATTTCACTTCTTACTGATCGCCATGATGCGCTCTTATCGGAGTCAATGTCCCAGGAATTTAAATTGATAAATTTAAGCTTAAAAAAAATCTTTTTTCCCCCCGATATGCAGGGAATACAACATATTATTATAAATAAGCCCATATATATATATATATATATATATACATATATATATATATATATATATGTTTTGCAGGCAACATAGCCTACATGCACTGTATATTGTTCATTGATCTGTTGTTTTGTGTATGACGAAGTATAGTCCCGACATGCCCCAGCTGTCTCTCTTTCTAAAAGACAACGCCTTCTCCTGGCAATTGTACAGACTGGGCAGTGTGCTCATGTTTGATCTTAATGTGTTGGGAATTTTTTCTTTAGCACCAACCGCATGTTTACATCAATTAATCCCAGTCAGTGGTTTAAAACGCAGACCAAAGTTCTGGATGCTAGTACACAAAGTAGACCTTAGATTTGGTGGCTAGTGTAAAAATCAGGCCCTATTACTGCTGCTGTTGGCCATTGTGGAAAGGAGATGCTGGTGGCTACAGTCGAGTCAGTTGAGTCTATCTATATATCTATCTATCTCATATCTATCCATCGATCTCATATCTATCTATCTCATATCTATCTATAATCTATCTATCTCATATATATCATCTATCTATCTCATATCTATCATCTATCTATATATCTATCTCATCTCTATCTGTCTCATACAATATATCATCTATATCTATCATCATCTATCTGTCTCATATCTAATATCTATCTATCTATAATCTATCTATCTCATATCTATCTATCTCATATACTGTATATCATCTATCTCATATCTATATATCTAATATTAATCATCTATCTCATCTCTATCTGTCTAATATCTATCTATCTGCCTCATATCTATCCATCTATCTCATATATATCTATCTATCTCATATCTATATATCTAATATTGATCATCTATCTATCTCATATATATCTATCTGTCTCATATATATCATCTATCTATCTCATATCTATCTAATCTATATATATAATATCTATCTATCTTTATCCATCTCATATCTATTTATGTCTCTATATCTATCTAATCTATATATATATATATATATATATATATATATCATATCTATCTATATACTGTATCTATCTATCTCTCTATATCTATCTACAGTATGTCTCTCTATCTATCTATCTCATATCTAATCTATGTCATATATATCTATCTATCATCTATCTAATCTATCTCTCTATCTACCTATCTATGGGGGTCATTCAGACCCACTCGCAAGCGGCAGTACGCTCGCAAGTGGGTCGATGTTCCCCACTGCGCATGCGCACGACGGAGGGAGCTGCGACAGCCAAGCTGTCGCTCCGGGTCTCGCACTAAAGGGGGCGTGCTGTCGATGGTGACTGACAGCACGCCACCTTTGGTGGGCGTGCCTGCCAGACGGAGGCGTTCCCATGGGAACGCCTACCGTCTGAAGCCGACCCCACTGACATCACTAGTGATGTCAGTGGGAGTGATTTTGGCTCTGATCGAGCAAAAATCACTCCAGGGCTTGTGGCTGGGAGACCCTATCGCAGGGTCTCCGTCGCAAGTCCGATGGTCGCGATGGTCAAGACCATCGCGACCATCTTTTTGAACGCTCGTATATGCTGTGGGTGGTGACCCACAGCTATGCGAGCGTCCAGGAGGACGCTCCATTTTAATGGAGGAGGGCCCTGATTCAGAGCGAGCGCTCTGGTCAGAGCGTCCGGCTCTGAATCAGGCCCTATATACTGTATCTATCTATCTATCTATCTATCTATCTATCTATCTATCTAATATCTATCTATGTCTCTATATCTATCTGTCTAATATCTATCTCTCTATTTCATATCTATCTATCTATATCTATCTAATCTATATATCTACAGTATATCAATCTATCTACAGTATGTCTCTATATCTATCTATCTCATACTTGCCAACAATTAGCTCCACCCTTCCGGGAGGGAGCTGATTGTCGGCTAACAGCGGGGGCGGGGCCGGCCATTGGGGGCGGAGCCGGCCATTTGGTGTCACATTTGGGGCAGAGCCAGGGGCGGGTCTGCACGATCGCGTCATCATGGCTCCGCCCCCTCTTCACAATGCCGTTATTTTTGGCATTGTAAAGCGGGGGCGGGTCCACAATAACGCGATTCAGCACGAATCGCGTCACCGGTCCCCCCTGCTGCGGGGGTTTCTAGTTTTTTCAGGGGGGAGGACGGGAGGGTCGGAGGCTTCCGGGAGGCTTGCCTGCCTTTCCAGGGGGCCGGGAGCAGCACCCGAAAATCAGGAGGCTCCCGGCCAAATCGGGAGGGTAGGCAAGCCTGATCTATCTATCTATTTATCTACCTCATATCTATCTCATATTTATCTGTCTCTATATCTATCTAATCTATATATATATATCTATCATCTAACTGTCTATATATATATATATATATATATATATATATATATCTCATATCTATCATCTATCTACTGTATATACTGTATCTATCTAATATCTATTTATCTATCTCATATCTATCTAATCTATATATCTATCTATATCTATCTGTCTTATTTATCTATATATATATATATATATATATATATATATCTCATATCCATCTACAATATGTCTCTATATCTATCTCATATCTATCTATCTAATCTAGTTATCCATCTATCTCTCTATCTCATATCTATCTATCTGTCATATCTATCTATCGCTATATCTATTTAGCTCATATCTATCTATCTATCTATCTATCTAATCTATCTATCTCTCTCTTTCTATCATATACAGTATCTGTCTATCTATCAATCATCTATCTCATATCTATCTAATCTATCTATCTATCTCTCTCTCTCATATCTATCTATCTATTTCATATCTATCTAATCTATATATCTACAGTCGATCTATCTATCTCATATCTATCTATCTATCTACAGTATGTCTCTATATCTATCTAATTTATCTATCTATCTATCTATCTATCTATCTATCTATCTATCTATCTATCTATCTATCTATCTATCTATCTCATATCTATCTATCTCATATCTCTCTCTCTCATATCTATCTATCTATCTATCTATCTCTATCTCTATGGCCGGGATGTACTAAGGTTGCGGTGACCATTCCGCCAGTCACTGCAACCTTACTAATCACATATGTACTAACATATGTGATTAGTATCGCAAAGAACAGCTCTTGCCATAAGAGCTGCCCTTTGCGAAGCAGCCGATGCCTGGTGACGGGGTCTCCGTGGGACCCCGTCCCCTCCAAGCCCAGGTGAGTGGGGACCAGCGCTGGGCGACGGCAGGGCGGCGGCGTAGCGTCGGGTGTGGGGTCCGGTAAGAAGCCCACAGACTTCTATAGGGTAACGCCAGGTTTTTCTGGCGTTACCCTCCACGCCGGAAAAAGGGTGGACGGGGCTTAGTACATATGAAAATGCGGTAAAAACACAGAAAACTGTGTTTTTACCGCATTTTTCCTTTAGTACAGTGGGGCAGATGTATGAAGCTCTGGAAAGTGATAAAGTGCAGAGTGATAAACGACCAACCAATCAGCTCCCAACTGTCATGTTACAGGCTGTGTTTGAAAAATGAGAGGTGGGAACAGATTGGTTGGTCATTTATCACTCTGCACTTTATCACTTTCCACAGCTTCATACATCTGCCCCATTGCGCCCTATCTATCTATTTATCTATCTATATCATATACAGTATCTGTCTATCTCATATCTATATATCTGTAAAATCACTGCAGGCGTCTGAGATCATGAAATGGTTACAGTGAAAGAAAAAGGAGGCAATCAGTTATAGGAATTTGCGTCCTGGTATCACTTCCTGGTCGGTAATATCAATTACAAGAGTTTGGCAGATTTATTGCTCTGTAGCATAGGGCTCTGCAGCATTTGCCGATCCCGTGGCTATTGTGCAGCTCCTGTAGCCGGACATCTCTGTGCTGCTTGGCTTTCAGGATCACACATAATAAATAATGTTCTGCATGGGCTCTCTCCGTAGGATGACTAACAGTGTTACAGGATATCGCGTGTTAACCCTTGGTGAGATCCCGCACCATGTTATTGCATTATAGCGTAATAATAACACAAAGTGCAGACGGTCTCATCGGTGACCCTTCTGTAGCAGCAAACCCAACTACCTGGCTTTCTATATGGGAGAAAATCAACGTAAGACTGGCAATATCTCCTGTTCTGCTTCAGCTCTACCGGCACATCCCTGGCTGAATGGATGCTGTCAGGATCACTATCAAAATGGACACCGGGTGCCTGATTCAGAGGTGGGCGCTGTCACGGCCGCGGCTGTACCTATTGGCGGTCGTCCGTCTGCCACTTTATGCAGATAGAGCCTCCCTGGTATACGTCCGGACGTATGAATCTACAAGAACTGAGGGCCTGATTCAGAGCCGGACGCTATTTGCGCTCGCTCGTTCAGAAAATAGGGGTGGCTATTCAAATGAACCGTTTGCTCTTTGCGGTCTGTTCACGCCACTAGGTCTGAACGAGCGAACAAAACATGCGGTCGTTTTTTGGAAAAATACGCCCCCTGGCCTCTCGCATCCAACGTCATGTCCGCTATTTATTAGATTAATCGAGTACATCGACCAGCATATGAACTGCTCGCTATTCTTGTGGTTGGTTTTTCCTACCGCAATCTTGCGAGCAGTTCTGACTATAAAATAACCCAGTGACGTGGTCTATGACGGTGCTGTATTAATTATGCACACCCATAAAATGCCCGTTTTGACCTTTAAGCACGCCTGCGTTCTGATCTCCACTCCCCGTTTTCAAGCACCTTCCCCTGTTACCACCCACATACGCCTCCTCCTGTCACTCAAAATAGCAGGCATTCGCTATTTAGCGAACAAACGATTTTCGGCCGCACTGACTGGTTCGTGCATGTGTGTTACGATCCGTACACATGCGCAGTTGTGCAAACATCGCTCGGAACGAACGAGCGGCCGCTTACGAGCGGCACTGAATCAGGCCCTGAGAGCTTTGAGCAGGGCTTGCGGCTGAGTCCGTCCTCCAGCGCGAGCAATGAAGCTGCGTCCAAATGCGTAAATATTGTGATGCCGCAGGAGGCACCTAAAAGAAATAGACGCCTCCACACAGCATTGCAGATCCAAGTGCTGCATCCTAAGACGCACCGTAGCATCGGATCATGGGTGCGATGGTTGCAGACTCAGCCCATATGAGAAAGTCAAAAGCTACTCAGAAAGGACGTTTTACCGGCATTGCCGAGGCCAGGAAATCCGCGTCTTCAGACGCAGAGCCTGACCTCGGCACTCCCAGAAAATGGAGGTGACTCGCCCTCGTTTCTGCAAGCCACTCCCTCCCAGCGCCCAATTGGCTGCAGCCTGTCAATCAGACTGCGGCTGTCGGGCACTGTGAGTGTGATCGCAGGACTCGTTCTGCATATGCGCAAAATGGGTGCTGTGCATGCGCGGTTCATCCACCGTCAGGTCAGTACGTGAACCATCGGGTTTGCATATCAGGCCCATTGTCTCATAGCAGAACACTGTGCTCCAAATGGCTTTTTCCCCCAAAATAAATAGACCTATAAATAATCATGGTCCTCCAACCCACCTGAGGAGCATTTCATGACTTTCTAGGATCTGCTTAGTCACAATGATAAAAATCCTGATGCAGATTTATTTCTGCTATAATAGAAAAATAAATGGTAAAAGTAGCTGCATGTCTGTATTTATATGACGGGTGGGGAACCTTTCTTCTGCTGAGGGCCATTTTGATACATATAACATTATTTGCGGGCCCGGTTCAGGCCAGGCCACCTCCGTGTGAAGTCACACAGGGATGGGGCCACAATCGCCGGTGATTACAGCAATGCCTGGAGCATCCTGAGGATGCTCCGGGGAGCTGTAAGGGCAGCGGTGTGACTGTGTGTAGTGTCCTAAGGACGCTCCAGGCGGCACTGCTGCATAGATTCTGGCTGCGGTGTGCTATTCTAGGCACCCTGATGGCCAGATGAGGCTAGCAGAAAAAAGCCATGAGGGCCAGACCAAATGATTTCGGGGGCCTTATACGGCCCCCCAGTCCTGAGGTTCCCCATCCCTGTTATATGCTGATTGCCAGTAACCAGAAAAGTGCTCATATAGAAGTGGATGAACTTTCTCTTTTGCACAAGATACACATTTTCTTACTGTGTATGCACACAAAAATGCACGCCCATAGGTCCAGACACACTGTTGCCAGTAGCTTTGCCCATGATGAAATTGCTTCTGCCAACATTGTTTTTATTTGAGGTGTTCTAGTTGTATTGCTTGGCATAGGGGCCCCGTCGCTGGAGTGGCCGACGTGACCAGCAGCGCTATACAGACTGGTGGAAGCAGCACCTTCACCCACCTCTCACACCAATGTTACTGTGTGCCCTGTGCACATACTGCTATGTAACCTATACTATTCACCCACCACTCACACCAATTTCACTGTGTGCCCTGTGCACAGATTGCTATCTAGCCACTCCTATTCACCCACCTCTCACACCAATGTCACTGTGTGCCCTGTGCACATACTGCTATGTAACCTATACTATTCACCCACCACTCACACCAATGTCACTGTGTGCCCTGTGCACAGACTGCTATGTAACCTATCCTATTCACCCACCACTCCAACCTATGTCACTGTGTGCCCTGTGTACAGATTGCTATGTAGCCTCCCTATTCACCCACCTCTCACACCTATGTCACTGTGTGCCCTGTGCACAGACTGCTATGTAGCCTCTCCTATTCACCCACCACTCACACCTATGTCACTGTGTGCCCTGTGCACAGACTGCTATGTAACCTATCCTATTCACCCACCACTCACACCAATGTCACTGTGTGCCCTGTGCACAGACTGCTATGTAACCTCTCCTATTCACCCACCTCTCACACCAATGTCACTGTGTGCCCTGCGCACAGACTGCTATGTAGCCTATCCTATTCATCCACCACTCACACCAATGTCACTGTGTGCCCTGTGCACAGACTGCTATGTAACCTCTCCTATTCACCCACCACTCACACCAATGTCACTGTGTGCCCTGTGCACAGACTACTATGTAACCTCTCCTATTCACCCACCACTCACACCAATGTCACTGTGTGCCCTGTGCACAGACTGCTATGTAACCTCTCCTATTCACCCACCTCTCACACCAATGTCACTGTGTGCCCTGCGCACAGACTGCTATGTAGCCTATCCTATTCATCCACCACTCACACCAATGTCACTGTGTGCCCTGTGCACAGACTGCTATGTAACCTCTCCTATTCACCCACCACTCACACCAATGTCACTGTGTGCCCTGTGCACAGACTGCTATGTAACCTATCCTATTCACCCACCACTCACACCAATGTCACTGTGCCCTGTGCACAGACTGCTATGTGACCTCTCCTATTCACTCACCACTCACACCAATGTCATTATGTGCCCTGTGCACAGACTGCTATGTAACCTATCCTATTCACCCACCACTCACACCAATGTCACTGTATGCCCTGTGCACAGACTGCTATGTAGCCTCTCCTATTTATCCACCTCGCACACCAATGTCACTGTGAGCCCTGTGCACACACTGCTATGTACCCTCTCCTATTCACCCACCACTCACACCAATGTCACTGTGTGCCATGTGCACAGACTGCTATGTAGCCTCGCCTATTCACCCACCGCTCACACCAATGTCACTGTGTGCCCTGTGCACAGACTGCTATGTAGCCTCTCCTATTCACCCACCACTCACCCCAATGTCACTGTGTGCCCTGTGCACAGACTACTATGTAGCCTCTCCTATTCACCCACCTCTCACACCAATGTTACTGTGTGCCCTGTGCACATACTGCTATGTAACCTCTCCTATTCACCCACCACTCCAACATATGTCACTGTGTGCCCTGTGCACAGACTGCTATGTAACCTATCCTACTCACCCACCACTCACACCAATGTTACTGTGTGCCCTGTGCACAGACTGCTATGTAACCTATCCTACTCACCCACCACTCACACCAATGTCACTGTGTGCCCTGTGCACATACTGCTATGTAACCTCTCCTATTCACCCACCACTCACACCAATGTCACTGTGTGCCCTGTGCACAGATTGCTATCTAGCCACTCCTATTCACCCACCTCTCACACCAATGTCACTGTGTGCCCTGTGCACAGACTGCTATGTAACCTCTCCTATTCACCCACCACTCACACCAATGTCACTGTGTGCCCTGTGCACAGATTGCTATGTGACCTCTCCTATTCACCCACCACTCACACCAATGTCACTGTGTGCCCTGTGCACAGACTGCTATGTAACCTCTCCTATTCACCCACGTCTCACACCAATGTCACTGTGTGCCCTGTGCACAGATTGCTATGTGACCTCTCCTATTCACCTACCACTCACACCAATGTCACTGTGTGCCCTGTGCACAGACTGCTATGTAACCTCTCCTATTCACCCACCACTCACACCAATGTCACTGTGTGCCCTGTGCACAGATTGCTATGTGACCTCTCCTATTCACCCACCACTCACACCAATGTCACTGTGTGCCCTGTGCACAGACTGCTATGTAACCTCTCCTATTCACCCACCACTCACACCAATGTCACTGTGTGCCCTGTGCACAGATTGCTATGTAGCCACTCCTATTCACCCACCACTCACACCAATGTCACTGTGTGTCCTGTGTACAGACTGCTATGTAGCCTATCCTATTCACCCACCACTCACACCAATGTCACTGTGTGCCCTGTGCACAGACTGCTATGTAACCTATCCTATTCACCCACCACTCACACCAATGTCACTGTATACCCTGTGCACAGACTGCTGTGTAGCCTCTCCTATTCACCCACAACTCACACCAATGTCACTGTGTGCCCTGTGCACAGACTACTATGTAGCCTCTCCTATTCACCCACCACTCACACCAATGTCACTGTGTGCCCTCTGCACAGACTGCTATGTAACCTATCCTACTCACCCACCACTCACACCAATGCCACTGTGTGTCCTGTGCACAGACTGCTATGCAACCTCTCCTATTCACCCACCACTCACACCAATGTCACTGTGTGCCCTGTGCACAGACTGCTATGTAACCTCTCCTATTCACCCACCACTCACACCAATGTCACTGTGTGCCCTGTGCACAGACTGCTATGTAGCCTCTCCTATTTAAGTAAACGCAAGCTCAAAGCCCCTATCCCCCCACCCCTTACTGGCCGTGGGCATGGTGCCACACCTATCTCTTGCATTGGTGATGTCAATACAATTTGTTTTTGTTATTGCTCATCTTTAACTTGAGGGATCGAGATGAAACAAAGTGCAGGTTATTTTTAGGGGTTGATGATGCAGTTTTCATGAAAATTGGTTCAGCATTTTTTACGGAATTGGTATTAGCCGCCGGATCAAATACCGACAGCGGCAGACCGACTGCAGCAGGTAAGTACCCTAACCCTCTCCTTTCCCTACCCTATCCCTCCCTTAGTGGTTCCTAACCCTAACCTTCCCCCATAGTGCCTAACCCCCCTCCCCGCACCCTAAACCTATCCCTCCCCGGAGGGGTTCTTAACCCTAACCCCCCCTTTCCTTACTCTATCCCTCCCAGGGGGGGTGTTCACCCGGGGATCCCTAAACCTAACCCTCCCCCCCGCGGCTAAACGCTATGCGGCTAAATGGTGTGCCAGGTGTCATGATTTTGTAGTGGGGCTAATGATAGTTGTCGGGATATCGTCGGTATCCTAATTGCATCCCATTTTTGCGCCAACAGACAGATAGACACGTTCTTATTCTATTAGTATATAGATGATATATATAAATAAAGGCATGTATTGGACTACTGATCTTTATTATCAGGGACAGGTATGACAGCTTAAGGGAATCACTCAGAGATAGGAGTAAAGCTAGTAAATGTGCACCATTGTAGAACCATGCTGCCCTGCGGCGTGGCCGATGTACAATGGCCCGATTCAGAGATATACGCTAATGCATTCGCAGCTGCAATCCCGTACGCAGCTGCTGTGCGAAAATGTGCTAACGCTGTAGCCGGCTGGAAACGTATATTGAGACGCCCACCGGCAGCTTCGCAGATCCAAGCAAGTGCATACAAATACGCAGCCGTTGTCGCAGATCATTCGATAATCGTTCATGTGAGCAGCCCTGTGGTCACGCGGAATGGGCGCTTGAACTGAGCCGTCGGAGCCGCTCTCTGCCCACAGGATCGCAGGCACGAGCTACAATGCGCTCCGAAAACACGGCTGTGACACGCCTGCAAATGTGCAGAGACTGTATGAGAGTTGTGTCCAAACTGAATCTAAATCGCAGAGTCAAAATAAAACTATCCAGCATGTGTGGGCTACATACATTAGCAGCCAGTATTTACCCAGTATGCAAAAATTATAAATGTATTTGCCCCCCCTTGTGGTTTGTCCATCAGTCCGCTCCTCCACTATTACGCAGACTAGTAGACTGTCTGGGGTATATTTACTAAAGTGCTGGGTTTTTAGAAATGGTGATATTGCCCATAGCAACCAATCAGATTCTACTTAACATTTATCGCACTTTAGTAAACATACCCCTCTGTATGATAACACATCTGTGGATCTTGGCAGGAATCTAAGGGCATTTTTATCTAGAATAAATGAGACGCGCATCTCATAGCTGTTCATGGCAGTGTAATTTCTATGCCCATGCCGCTATAGTGGCAGCTGAGTCCTCTGTGGTTTGTATAATCGGTAAGTCTGATTTCTCTGTGGGTTTCATAATTACCATGCTGCCAATTCCTGTGTGGATTTAGCTACAGGTGATGGTATTCGCCTTGGGGTGCAATGATGGGCACTTCCCTCGTTTTTCATTGTACATCATCTTGGGCTTCTTCTGTGATATTGGTAATTAAAAATGGAGACTAAATGATACCCATCTGCCAGTAACTCAGGGTGTACAGTGGATTTCACCATCCCCAACGCTCATTCTGTACATTATGTAGTGCTTGTGATGTTTGGATGCTTAGGATTTATGTTTGAGATAATTTGAGGGCTATTTCCTTGTTAGAATGGATTCACAGCTGCAGAAATTGTGCCCATCAGTACCATAGAGCTAATAAATAAGGGTCTGGGGCGGACACAGACGAGGTTGCGCCTTTTGCAGCAGCAGCGTCTTATGCTAATACTGTGGACTTTTTTCAGAATACTCAGATGCCCACTTGCAACCTCTTGCGATGATGTATTGTCGTTTTGGTGTGTCTTTAGACGCACCATCGAAACTTGCTCCAGCCCCACAAAAGGTGCAATTTCTCCATTTGATCATGGCCTTCTGTGTGATTGACTATGCGTCTTTGGATGCAGCCACTTACAACGACTTGCCTGCATCAGCTTAGCTACCTTCCTGGACTTCCCAGGAATACAGAGTAAAAGCCACAGACCCTGCATCCAACTCTGTTCCTCCGCGTCTCTGAGCTCTGGTCACTTTGAGGTTGCAAGTAGAACCGAGTCCAGGCTCAGATCACTTTGGGGTTGTGTGTAGAACCGAGTCCAGGCTCAGCTCACTTTGTGATTGCGAGTAGAACCAAGTCTCGGCCCAGATCACTTTGGGGTTGCGAGTAGGACCGAGACTCAGTTCAGATCACTTTGGGGTTGTGAGTAGAACCGAGTCCAGGCTCAGATCACTTTCAGGTTGCGAGTAAAACCGAATCCAGGCTCAGATCACTTTGTGACTCAGAGTAGAACAGAGTCCAGGCTCCCATCACTTTGTGGCTCAGAGTAGAACAGAGTCTCGGCTCAGATCACTTTGGGGTTGCGAGTAGAACCGAGTCCAGGCTCAGATCACTTTGGGGTTGTGTGTAGAACAGAGTCCAGGCTCAGATCACTTTGGGGTTGTGTGTGTAGAACCGAGTGTAGGCTCAGATCACTTTGGGGTTGTGTGTAGAACTGAGTCCAGGCTCAGCTCACTTTGTGATTGCGAGTAGAACTGAGTGACGGCTCAAATCACTTTGGGGTTGCGAGTAGAACCGAGACTCGGTTCAGATCACTTTGGGGTTGTGAGTAGAGCAGAGTCCAGGCTCAGATCACTTTCGGGTTGCAAGTAAAACCGAGTCCAGGCTCAGGTCACTTTGTGACTCAGAGTAGAACAGAGGGGGTCATTCAGACCCGCTCGCGAGCGCAGGATGCTCGCAAGCGGGTCGATGTTGCCCCACTGCGCATGCGTACGACGGACGGAGCTCCGTCGTGCGCATGCGCAAGAACCGGATAGCGACGGGCTCTCCGTCGCTCCGGGTCTCGCACCAAAGGGGGCGTGCTGTCGATGTTGATTGACAGCACGCCCCCTTTGGTGGGCATGCCGGGGGCGTGGCTGCCAGACGGAGGCGTTCCCATGGGAACGCCTACCGTCTGAAGCCGGCCCCACTGACATCACTAGTGATGTCAGTGGGAGTGATTTTGGCTCTGATAGAGCCAAAATCACTCCAGGGCTTGCGGCAGCGAGACCCTACCACAGGGTCTCCGTCGCAAGCCCGATGGTCTTGACCATCGCGACCATCATCATGGACGCTCGCATAAGCTGTGGGTGGTCACCCACAGCTATGCAAGCGTCCAGGAGGATGCTCCATTTTCATGGAGGAGGGCCCTGATTCAGAGCGAGCGCTCTGGTCAGAGCGTTCGACTCTGAATCAGGCCCAGAGTCCTGGCTTGGATCACTTTGTGGCTCAGAGTAGAACAGAGTCTCGGCTCGGGTCTTACCAAAAGTTTGGATCTCAGATCTGAAAAATGGATCTCGTGTGTTTTTGATTGCATGCGAGTTCTCATGATTCAGGTGCCAAAATTGGTCAACATTGACTGGAAATGACTGTTATTGATGTTAACAATATTATAGGTACAAAAACATGTCCGATTTACATGATTTTAGCTGTTTTAACTTTTTATAAATTTTTAAAGAAATCCAAAACCAAAACACTTGAGGGTGGTTTTGCCAAAACCAAAGCACGTTGTCGATTTAGAATCAAAACCAAAACAATGGGTTCCACGCTCTTAACTATAAAACAGTGGCCAACTATGTGTGGCATCGACACTGCGTCTTTAAATAATTCTAGTTCATGAATATTTTAATTATTTATGGGTCCCCTAAATTGAATATCAATTACTGGTAAAGTAATACTAGTACAGAGGTTTAATGTGGCTTTTTATTATGTTCCGGCTGGACTGATAGCTCAGAATGCATGTCTAATTTTCAGCGATTTTCTGGCAGAAATTGCTGGATCTCGCTGTTGATATCCATACTAAGCCATAAAATCGTCTTCTATTACATCTGGCAACTTTGAGGTCAAATCTCGCAGCGATTTCTGGCGATTTGAACCAACCTATTACATTTGGCCCAAGGTGTGCATAGTAGCAGCAAAATATTTATATGTCAAAGTGTTAACTACATATCAATGTTCAGTCAGTTATTACAGAAGACATGGGGGAAGGTGGGTAGGTACCAGTGGCGTCACAAGGGGTACCGGCCGCACCGGGTGTCACCCTCCAAGGGGGTGACACCAAAATCCGACTCATCCCCACCCCCCGCTCAGCAGAGCCTACACTGCAGGGAGACGCCAGGCTGGAGAGGCGCTCTCCCTGCAGCAGCTGCTGAGACAGTTTTTGCTTCTGCCGGCTGCCGCTGCGCCTGTCACAGTGAGACAGCCAGCAGCAGCCTACTATACAGTAAGTGCGGCTGAGCTCCTCATGCAGTCCCCTCCATGTGGGGCGGGCGTGCAAGCGCTAGAGGACAGGGGGCTGATTACTAATCAGCCTGGCTGAAGCCGCTGGGGTGGATGGATGGCAGCTGAGCTTCTGCTCCTCGCTGCTGTCTGACAGATCCTCACGCTGGGAACAAGCAGGGACAGTCTACAAAACATTTTTCCAGTGTTCAAGTGTATTCAGACACTGTTGATTACACTTGAATACTGACAAGTAGTTTGTACACGGTCCCTGCTTCTTCCCAGCGTGACCCTCTGACCTCTCAGTCAGCGAGGATGAGAAGGAGCTGGGAGACAGCAGCAGCCAGCACAGAGTATACAGTAGGTGTAATGGGATGTAAATAATTCAATGAGGGAGGAGGGGGGGCATTACCTGTCAGTGTGTTTGTTATGTTAGACCTGTGCCTGCAGGGGCTGTGTTGTCCCTGTCCTTTATTTCCTACTCCATACCCCTAACCATAACCCCTAACCCTCCCTCCCCAATGCCTAAACCTAACCTCCCCCTCCCCGCACCCTAAACCTCCCCCCTAGTGCCTATCCCAAACCCCCCCAGTGCCTAACCCTCCCCCTCTCCATACCCCTAACCATAACCCCTAACCCTCCCTCCCCAGTGCCTAAACCTAACCTCCTCCTCCCTGCACCCTAACCCTCCCCTCCTAGTGCCTAACCCTCCCCTCCTTGTGCCTAACCCTAACCTCCCCCTCCCCGCACCCCCTAACACTCTCTCCTAGCGCCTAACCCTAACCCTCTCACCTCTAGTGCATAACCCTAACCCTCCCCTCCTAGCGCCTAACCCTAACCCTCCCCTCCTAGTGTCTAACCCTAACCTCCCCCTCCCCACACCTTAATACTCTCCCCTAGTGCCTATCCCTAATCCTCTCCCCTAGTGCCTAACCCTAACCCTCTCGTCTAGTGCCTAACCCTAACCCTCTCGTGTAGTGCCTAACCCTTTCACCTCTAGTGCATAACCCTATCCCTCCCCACCTAGTGCCTAACCCTCCCCCCTGGTGCCTAAACCTAACCTCCCCTCCCTAAACCTAATGCCAGGTACACACTAGAAGATATGTACATATCGGGCATATCGGCCAGTGTGTACCCGCTATGTCACTGACGAGGGTTGCTCCCACGTTTCGTCAGCGACATTGCCCATCAGACCTAGGGGGATTATATACTTATTCAATGGGGGAGGGTGTATTTGTTTTTAACTTGGGGAGGTAATACTGTCTATGCTGGGGATGGTGATTAATGTATGTGCGTGGGTATAATTATTGTGTTTCTGTGTGTATAAGGGGTGTATTCATATTATGTGTTATATGTGGGTCAATGATGGTCTCTGCATTATCTGGCATTCACTGTGACTCTCTACATTATCTGGCGGTTACTACGACGCTCTCTGTATTATCTGGCGGTCACTGCAATCTACGGGGCACCACTATTGGGGGCATTGTGTAAGTGTGATTGCTGGACTGGTATTTGGGGAGAGTTCGTGGAGCTGCATATCAATTTTTTTTTTTTTGGAGGGGGGGGTGTCACCATGAGTTATAGCACCGGGTGACACCAGCCCTAGTGACGCCTCTGAGTCCAATTAAGAATGCCTTTTTGCACTACTGGTAGCGGAGGGGTGCGAATTGACTGCCAAATGAGATTTACGATAAATGCATGAAAATGTGGGGAGACCATCCTGGACCCCCCAAAATGGATAATTTCATTAGCAGGACCGTATAGAAGGCTGTTTGTGGCCATTAGGAAGTTACTGTAGGTTTTGAAATGGTGTCAAATGGCTGATTTATGCTTTTTTTTTTTTTTTAGATGCAAGAAAATGATAAAAAAACAAACTTTTTCGTTTAATCCCAAACTAATTAAATGAAAAATGAAAAAAAAAAATATGAAAAAAGGGTGATTTGGGGGTACTTTGAGGGCACCTTGAAAATTTGAAAAAATAAAAAATTATTAAAACAACTATTTTTCAAATAAAAAATTGTAATTAAATTTGGGGTGCCTAAACTAACGAAAAAGTTGATTTTGGAGTAATTTGAGGACATTTTATTTTCCCCAAAAAATTATATGTAATTATTGGATTAAATAAGCTAATTAGAAAATTCCAAATGCCTAATTAGTCATTAGGGGCGGTGTCCAAGGGGTTCAGCACAGTGTCCCGACATTTTAACCTTAAAATATAGATTTTTCCTTTCCATTTCTCACCCTCAGGGAGGTGCGAGTCGAAAGTTGCGAGTTCAGTCTGACTGATCAGTACGAGTTGCTAATTGGATTGCAAAATGAATTTGCTATGCGAATTCGAAGTGAAAATCGCAACTCGCATCTCGCAATTTGCACCTAATAGGATTGACCCATTTGTCCAGCTCTTGGATGTATATCAGTACCTACCAGAGGCGTCACTAGGGCTGGTGTCACCCGGTGCTATAACTCATGGTGACACCCCCCCTCCAAAAAAAAAAAATTGATATGCAGCTCCACGAACTCTCCCCAAATACCAGTCCAGCAATCACACTTACACAATGCCCCCAATAGTGGTGCCCCGTAGATTGCAGTGACCGCCAGATAATACAGAGAGCGTCGTAGTAACCGCCAGATAATGTAGAGAGTCACAGTGAATGCCAGATAATGCAGAGACCATCATTGACCCACATATAACACATAATATGAATACACCCCTTATACACACAGAAACACAATAATTATACCCACGCACATACATTAATCACCATCCCCAGCATAGACAGTATTACCTCCCCAAGTTAAAAACAAATACACCCTCCCCCATTGAATAAGTATATAATCCCCCTAGGTCTGATGGGCAATGTCGCTGACGAAACGTGGGAGCAACCCTCGTCAGTGACATAGCGGGTACACACTGGCCGATATGCCCGATATGTACATATCTTCTAGTGTGTACCTGGCATTAGGTTTAGGGAGGGGAGGTTAGGTTTAGGCACCAGGGGGGAGGGTTAGGCACTAGGTGGGGAGGGATAGGGTTATGCACTAGAGGTGAAAGGGTTAGGCACTACACGAGAGGGTTAGGGTTAGGCACTAGACGAGAGGGTTAGGGTTAGGCACTAGGGGAGAGGATTAGGGATAGGCACTAGGGGAGAGTATTAAGGTGTGGGGAGGGGGAGGTTAGGGTTAGACACTAGGAGGGGAGGGTTAGGGTTAGGCGCTAGGAGGGGAGGGTTAGGGTTATGCACTAGAGGTGAGAGGGTTAGGGTTAGGCGCTAGGAGAGAGTGTTAGGGGGTGCGGGGAGGGGGAGGTTAGGGTTAGGCACAAGGAGGGGAGGGTTAGGCACTAGGAGGGGAGGGTTAGGGTGCAGGGAGGAGGAGGTTAGGTTTAGGCACTGGGGAGGGAGGGTTAGGGGTTATGGTTAGGGGTATGGAGAGGGGGAGGGTTAGGCACTGGGGGGGTTTGGGATAGGCACTAGGGGGGAGGTTTAGGGTGCGGGGAGGGGGAGGTTAGGTTTAGGCATTGGGGAGGGAGGGTTAGGGGTTATGGTTAGGGGTATGGAGTAGGAAATAAAGGACAGGGACAACACAGCCCCTGCAGGCACAGGTCTAACATAACAAACACACTGACAGGTAATGCCCCCCCTCCTCCCTCATTGAATTATTTACATCCCATTACACCTACTGTATACTCTGTGCTGGCTGCTGCTGTCTCCCAGCTCCTTCTCATCCTCGCTGACTGAGAGGTCAGAGGGTCACGCTGGGAAGAAGCAGGGACCGTGTACAAACTACTTGTCATGTTCAAGTGTAATCAACAGTGTCTGAATACACTTGAACACTGGAAAAATGTTTTGTAGACTGTCCCTGCTTGTTCCCAGCGTGAGGATCTGTCAGACAGCAGCGAGGAGCAGAAGCTCAGCTGCCATCCATCCACCCCAGCGGCTTCAGCCAGGCTGATTAGTAATCAGCCCCCTGTCCTCTAGCGCTTGCACGCCCGCCCCACATGGAGGGGACTGCATGAGGAGCTCAGCCGCACTTACTGTATAGTAGGCTGCTGCTGGCTGTCTCACTGTGACAGGCGCAGCGGCAGCCAGCAGAAGTAAAAACTGTCTCAGCAGCTGCTGCAGGGAGAGCGCCTCTCCAGCCTGGCGTCTCCCTGCAGTGTAGGCTCTGCTGAGCGGGGGGTGGGGATGAGTCGGATTTTGGTGTCACCCCCTTGGAGGGTGACACCCGGTGCGGCCCGCACCCACCGCACCCCCCTTGTGACGCCACTGATTGGACTGGAGAATTCTCGGGAGCGCTCTTCGCCGCGAAGCATGAGAGTTTTAAGAAACATATTCGCTACTCGCAATTCGAACCTAATTGGATCGAGCCCAAAGACTGCCAGACGATCAGAAGAAGTGGACATGGGTCAGAGTGACTAAACAATAATCTCAATGTACACTTCACAGCATGGAAGCGGATGAATGATAGTCTGGGCAATCAGACAGGTTTCACAATCAAATCAAACGATCCCGACCGGTTTCATGCTGTGAATTATAATTGTTCAGAGCGGTCAGTTCATCGGCCAGCATCAGAATAGTTAAAGTGCTGCTGACAGGAGATTGAGTACAGCTCATCCACACAGGGGAGACCGTGAAAGATGGAGACATGAAAGTGGAAGCAGTCATTGCATAAAGCCAAAGACAGTCAGCAGCTGGCAACCCTGCCTTCTCCTACACAATTTACATTAACCTAACCTACTTCCTCTTCTGGATAAGGCTGTCACTCTTGTGCTCTTGTGGTTTTCCTTAGGCTGTGTGCCCGGTATTTATCTTTGACATCATGCTCTCTGCTAGTTATACCCTTAAGGCACAAATCTATACTGCCAGGCTCTGATTCAATCCTTTGTGCAGTGGCTCTACCATGTGACTAACGGAGGAATAACTTGCTGTCGTCTCCCTCAAAGTTTAGTAGTTGCTTAAAACCTTTCAGATTCTATTGTACACTATGGATGTCGGCTGTTTTGCTCTTGATATCAAGGGGGAGATGTATCAAAACTTCCAAAGTGGAGATGTTGTCCATAGCAACCAATCAACCCCTAGCGACCATTTATTTATGATAGCTAGAAGCGGATTAGTTGCTGATTACAACGTCTCCAAATTTTTTTACGTTTGATACGTTCCCCCCCCCCCATAGTTACCCTTTTTAATCTAAGTGCTGGAAACATTCGTCTTAACCTAGTTTGATTTTTTAGAAGGAGAAGTACTCCTTAATTATTCCGGATACCATTGCTCAACGGAGTTCAAACGCACTGGCACGCCTGCGATTCTCCGATCACCCCCGTCACCACCCAGAAACGGTGCTTCCTGTCAATCACTCTGCAAAAGGTCTTCATAGTCACTGCGATCACAGTCCCGTTCGCAGTGGCCGGTTCGGGCATGCGTACTGCATGCGCAGAACGCAACAATCGGCCCATTGCGTGCGTAATAGCAGTTGCGATCGGTAGTGAATCAGGCCCACTATTGTGTGTGTAAGTTGAAAGTGTTGAACAAATGAGAGCTGGGCTTTAGTACAGTATCAGGGATTTCATTTTTTTTTAGGGAATAGGATGGGGATTTGGTTCATTTACTGTATACAATTAGGATTGTTGTATTGAGTGGATAATCAATTTAATTTATCAGTGTATCACCCTGCCATTTCCATACCACTTTAAATTCCTGTATATGGTTCTACAGTTAAATAATAAGCATAGAACCTCGAGCAGTTTTTCTGGATTGTTTGTATAGTCATGAGATATAGCGATATAATATTATTTATCATATGCTCAAGTAAGGTACTACATTGTCATATAAATAGTGGAATTGTTTTCCTATATTTATCCCTATCCTTTTAATAAAGAAAACCTTAATAAAAAAAGTTTTTTTGGGGGGTGTCCTGGTATTGGTTTATTCGGAATGGAGGGTATATTGACCGATACAGCTATACACTAAGGTTTTCCCAATCCAATACCAGGTAGACACCTTCTTCTATCAAGAGACTTGTGTCATCTATTCCATCTGCAAAAGAGCAGGTGTTATATATGGCAGCTTTGTATTAAACCAAAACTTATAGGTAAACCAGGAAATCCCCCTTCCCCAACTCTAAAGGTGGGTACACACCTGAGAGATATATCTGCAAATCGAGGTCCCACCTTTTACAGACATCGCACAGTAACAAGGGCTTCAGGAAAGATCATCCTGGCATACAGATATACAGTCAGGTGCATAAATATTGGGACATTGACAGAATTTTCATATTTTGGCCTCTATTCACCACCACAATGGCTTTGAAATGAAACAACCAAGATGTGCTTTAACTGCAGACTTTCAGATTTAATTCGAGGGTAATTACATCCAAATCAGGTGAACGGTGTAGGAATTACAACGGTTTCTATATGTGCCTCCCACTTTTTAAGGGGCCAAAAGTAATGGGACAAACTAAACAATCCTAAATTTAACTTTCACTTTTTAATACTTTGTTGCAAATCCTTTGCAGGCAATTACAGCCTGAAGTCTGGAACGCATAGACATCACCAGACGCTGGGTTTCATCCCTGGTGATGCTCTGCCAGGCCTCTACTGCAAATGTCTTCAGTTCCTGCTTGTTCTTGGGGCATTTTCCCTTCAGTTTTGTCTTCATCAAGTGAAATGCATGCTCAATCGGATTCAGGTCAGGAAATTGACTTGGCCATTGCATAACATTCCACTTTTTAGCCTTAAAAAACTCTTTGGTTGCTTTTGCAGTATGCTTCGGGTCATTGTCCATCTGCACTGTGAAGCGCAGTCCAATGAGTTCTGAAGCATTTGACTGAATATGAGCATATAATATTGCCCGAAACACTTCAGAATTCATTCTGCTGCTTTTGTCAGCAGTCACATCATCAATAAATACAAGGGAACCAGTTCCATTGGCAGCCATACATGCCCACACCATGACACTACCACCACCACGCTTCACTGATGAGGTGGTATGTTTTGGATCATGAGCAGTTCCTTTCCTTCTCCATACTCTTCCCATCACTCTGGTACAAGTTGATCTTTGGCTCATCTGTCCATAGGATGTTGTTCCAGAACTGTAATGGCTTTTTTAGATGTTGTTTGGCAAACTCTAATCTGGTCTTCCTGTTTTTGTGGCTCACAAATGGTTTACATCTTGTGGTGAACCCTCTATATTCATTCTTGTGAAGTCTTCTCTTGATTGTTGACTTTGACACATATACACCTACCTCCTGGAGAGTGTTCTTGATTTGGCCAACTGTTGTGAAGGGGTTTTTCTTCACCAGGGAAATAATTCTTCTGTCAACCACCACAGTTGTTTTCCGTGATCTTTTGGTGTTGCTGATCTCTCCGGTGCGTTCTTTCTTTTTAAGAATGTTCCAAACATTTGATTTGGCCACACCTAATGTTTTTGCTATCTCTCTGATGGGTTTGTTTTGATTTTTCAGCCTAATGATGGCTTGCTTCACTGATAGTGACAGCTCTTTGGATCTCATATTGAGAGTCGACAGCAACTGATTCCAAAAGCAAATGTCACACCTAGAATCAACTCCAGACCTTTTACCTGCTAATTGTTAATGAATTAACGAGGGAATAGCCCACACCTGTCCATGAAATAGCTTTTGAGTTGATAGTCCCATTACTTTTGGCCCCTTAAAAAGTGAGAGGCACATATAGAAACCGTTGTAATTCCTACACCGTTCATCTGATTTGGATGTAATTACCCTCAAATTAAATCTGAAAGTCTGCAGTTAAAGCACATCTTGTTTGTTTCATTTCAAAGCCATTGTGGTGGTGAATAGAGGCCAAAATATGAAAATTCTGTCAATGTCCCAATATTTATGCACCTGACTGTACCTTGATAAGCCAAACTTTTAATTTTCTTGAGAAGGAAAGAAGACACCAAAAGGGATTGGTTGTGATCTCATATTATCCAGAAGTGTTTCATTTTCTATCTTTACATGGCATGATGGGATGATATACCCTATGTATCTGCCGCCATGGAGGAGGAAATATATATACTATGTAGACAAAACTGATTGGACACCCCCTCACAAGCACAATAGGCCCTTGTATACCATTGCACACGAGATCCAATGGCCACTAATGTGGCAGTTTCGACAAGGATACTTCGTAGGGAGGCCCATGCACTCACAGTTCTACGGAAACAATAAATGTTTTTATCAGGACGAAAATGCCACCTGTCATGTTTCCAGGGCGACGCTGGACTGGTGTACAGAAAGTTTGGTAACCCAGATGGACTGGCCAGATTTGAACTCCATTGAAAACAACCGGGATGAATTGGAGCGACAAGTGCGTACTAAGCCGACTTGACCTTCAGTCTCACAGTTAGTTACTGTACTTAAGGCGGAATGGCAAAACATACCGCCTGCTGCTGTCCAGGAACTTGAGGACCGTTTGCCAAGAAGGGTGTCTGCAGTAATCACTGTACATGGTGGACCTACAAACTACTGATGTCAAAATCTCATTGATCTATTTGCGGTCACTGGGCCTGATTCAGATCCGGTCGCAAGTGCTGAGCGCTCGCAACTGGGGCGATGGTGGCCCACAGCGCATGCGCACGACGGAGCCGCCTCCATCGTGCGCATGTGCGAGACCCGGCTAGCGACGGGCAATCTGTCGCTCCGGGACTCGCACCAAAGGGGGCGAGCTGTTGATGTTGAGTGACAGCTCACCCCCTTTGGTGGGCGGGCCGGGGGGGTGGCTGCTAAACGGAGGCGTTCCCATGAGAATGCCTGCCATTTGGTGGCGGCCCCACTGACATCACAAGTGATGTCAGTGGAGAACTTCCGGCTCTGTTAGAGCCGAAAGCTCTCTGGGGCTTGCGAAGAACGAGACCCTACCACAAGGGTCTCGTCGCAAGCCCGAAGGTCGCGATGGTCTTGACCATTGCGACCATCATCATGGCCGCTCGCTATAGCTGTGGGCGGTCACCCACAGCTATGCGAGCGGCCAAGAGGCCGCTCCAAAAAAAAAAGGCCGGGTACTGATTCAGAGCGAGCGCTCTGTCAGAGCGAGCGGCTCTGAATCAGGGCCAGTGTCCAATGACTTTGTGCACATGGTGCATATCCAGTCAAAATTTATATGAAGTACATGCAGAAGAGATTTTTTATTTTAAGGTGTCACAACCGGAAGAGAAAAAGGACTCCGGTGGGTGGCGCACTGAAGAACTTAATGTTACTTAGCTTTTATTATGTTTCAAATAGAAAGGTGTAGGAAAAAAAAAAACATACGAGTATACTTAATAATTCTTTAGAAAATATATGAGCTCAAACCTATTAGCTGCGATGATCGTGCCCCGCAATTAATTTAAGGCACTGGATTTGCAAACTGTTTGAAGCCCCATTGGGCTGTGTAGAAAAATCCAGAGAGAGAGGGCGACTTCCGATGCCTCCATTTACATGCCAATGCAACAGCAAGTCGCCCTCCCCCCTCGCATGTAGGGGTGAGCTAATTGGAGTGAGCCCTATCACGTGAATGGAAAAACCAGTGTGAATACTAATACCAATTATTCGCTGACACTTCACTTATGTGGGGTTAGGCCTAAAACATAATATTGAGCTAGGAATAAATAACCTCTCAGTGTTAAGGAGAGCTTAAAAAGTATGAATGACCTGTTAGGGGGCTGGATTTAGGTCACACGCATGTGTGACTGCCTTTCCGATCGCCCCATGTATCCGATTATCCATCCGTCTTCCGGCAGAAGGTCGCGCCGCCTACTGTTCTCGGTTCGCAGCAACAATCATCAGTGTATAGGGACTAACACCCACCCCTTCCGGCTAAGGCATCCCATAATTTCTTTGTGTTTGTGGAGAGAAGCATAGTGTGTATGTAATATGAGCACAACGTATGTGTGTGTGTGTGGAGAGGAGGACAGTAAATGTACAGCCATGGCCAAAAGTTTTGAGAATGAAACAAGTATTGGTTTTCACAAAGTTTACTGCTTCAGTGTTTTTAGACCTTTTTGTCAGATGTTACTATAGTATACTGAAGTAAATTTACAAGCATTTCATAAGTGTCAAAGGCTTTTATTGACAATTGCATTAAGTTTATGCAAAGAGTCAATATTTGCAGTGTTGACCCTTCTTTTTCAAGACCTCTGCAATTCGCCCTTGCATGCGGTCACTCAACTTCTAGGCCACATACTGACTGATGGCCGCCCATTCTTGTCTAATCAATGTTGGAGTTTGTCAGAATTTGTGGGATTTTGTTTGTCCACCCGCCTCATGAGGATTGACCACACGTTCTCAATGGGATTAAGGTCCTGGGGAGTTTCCTGGCCATGGACCCAACATTTTGATGTTTTATTCCCCGAGCCACTTAGTTATCACTTTTGCCTTATGGCAAAGTGCTCCATCATGCTGGAAAAGGCATTGTTCTTCACCAAACTGTTCTTGGATGGTTGGGAGAAGTTGCTCTTGGAGGATGTTTTGGTACCATTCTTTATTCATGGCTGTGTTCTTAGGCAACATTGTGAGTGAGCCCACTCCCCTTGGCTGAGAAGCAACCCCACACATGAATGGTCTCAGGATGCTTTACTGTTGGCATGACACAGGACTGATGTTAGCGCTCACCTTTCCTTCTCCGGACAAGCGTATTTCCAGATGCCTCATACAATCTGAAAGGGGATTCATCAGAGAAAATAACTTTACCCCAGTCCTCAGCAGTCCAATCCCTGTACCTTTTACAGAATATTAGTCTGTCCCTGATGTTTTCCTGGAGAGAAGTGGCTTCTTTGCTGCCCTTCTTGATACCAGGCCATCCTCCAAAAGTCTTTTGGTGCATACACACGGTCAGTTTTCCTTCAGATTTGTACAATAATGATTTAAAAAATAGTTCAATCGTTCATATCAGAAAGAAAATCTGACATGTGTTCCTCCTGCAACAATGAACGATGCGTGTTCCCGTTTGACAGATACCGATATCTGATGTGTTTGCAGTCAGATTTGGTCGTTTTCCCTTCATTTTAATACTGTCAAAAATCGATCGTAGTTCATGAAATCATTGGTAAAATCGTTCAGATTTTACCATGTGTATGCACCATTTGCCTCACTGTTCGGGAAGATGCACTCACACCCGCCTGCTGCTCTTCCTGAGCAAGCTCTGCACTGGTGGCGCCCCGATCGCACAGCTGAATCAACTTTAGGAGACGGTCCTAGCGCTTTCTGGACGGTCTTAGGTGCCCTGAAGCCTTCTTTACAACTATATAACCTCTCTCCTTGAAGTTCTTGATGATCCAATAAATGGTTGATTTAGGTGCAATCTTACTAACAGCAATATACTTGCCTGTGAAGCCCTTTTTGTGCAAAGCAATGATGACTGCATGTGTTTCCTTGCAGGTAACCATGGTTAACAGAGGAAGAGCAATGATTTCAAGCTCCACCCTCCTTTTCAAAGCTTTCAGTCTGTTATTCTAACTCAATCAGCATGACAGAGTGATCTCCAGCCTTGTCCTCGTCAACACTCCCATCTGTGTTAACGAGAGAATCATTGACATGATGTCAGCTGGTCCTTTTGTGTCAGGACTGAAATGCAGTGGAAATGTTGTTTTTGGAATTAAGGGCCTGACTCAGAGGCACTCGCTCTTTGCGAGAGCTCGCTCTGAATCACGGCGGGGATTTTTTTTTTTCGGCCTCCAGGCCACTCGCTAAGCTGTGGGTGACCACCCACAGCTTTTGCAGGTGGCCTGGCGATGGTCGCGACCATCGGGCTTGCGAGGAGACCCTGTGGCAGGGTCTCAGCTCTCGCAAGCCTGAGTGGACTTCCTGCTTTAATAGAGCAGGAAGTCCACTACTGACATCACGACATCATCAGTAGGGCCGCCCACAAACGCAAGGCGTTCCTAAGAGAACGCCTACGTTTGTGCAGCCACCCCCCTCCCCGCCTACAAAATGGGGCGAGCTGTCAATTAACATTGACAGCCACCCCGTTTTGTAGTGAGACCCGTTGCGACGGAGCTGCTGTCGCAGTACAAGTCTCGCACATGCACACGCCAGAGGCGGCGCATGCGCAGTCGGGGTCCATCAACCTGTTTGCGAGTGCTGGGCCTGAATCAGGCCCTAAGTTCATTGTCATGGCAAAAAGGGACTTTGCAATTAATTGCAATTCATCTGATCACTCTTCATGACATTCTGGAATATATGCAAATTGCCATCATAAAAACTGAAGCAGCAGACTTTGTGAAAACCATTACTTGTGTCATTCTCAAAACTTTTGGCGATGGCTGTACACTCAAGTGCCAAAAATCATGGTATAGATGCCTAGTATCGTGTAGGAGCCCCTCTAGCCCGGCGAAGTGCAGCACTCGACATGGCATCGATTGCAAAGTAGACTGAAGACCTCTGGAGAGATATTGACAGCTCCCTGATATTTGTAGGTGCAGGATCTTGGGTGCGAATGGACCTCTCTACCACGTCCCATAAATGGTCAATTGGGTTCATGTCGGACGAACGTGGTGGCCACAGCATTTGTCGGAGCTCTCCAGAATACTCCTCGAACCAATTCTGGACAACTTTGGACTGATGACACAGAGTATTAACCTGCTTGAATATTCCATCTTTGAGGGGTTACATGAAGTCCATGAATGGCTGCAAATGGTCATCAAGAAATGCAACATACAGTAGCAATTACCGGTTAATGACATGTTCAGGCAGACCCTACTAATACCAAAAGAACACACCCCACACCACCCCATTTTTGAACCACCACCAGCCTGTAAAATGCCTTGTTGACAACTGGTGTCCATGGCCTCATGGGGTCTGGATTACACCCAGACCCTACCATCTGCTCAAAACAACTGGAACTGTGACTCATAGGACCACGCCACCTTTTGCCAGCCCTCCAGGGTCCAGATAGCAATATCACTAGCCCAGGTGAGGAGCTGTGTCCAGTGTCATAGTGATAACAGTGGCACTCTGGTGGGTCTTCAGCTCCCATATCCCATGGAAGCTAAAGTACGCTACACTGACCAGACCTGTGTCTGGTATGGGATGTAGTCAGCATCCCGGTGTGCAGGATGCCGATGGCCGAAATCCCGACCGCCGGCATCCCGAAGGGGGAGAGATAGCTTTAGATACTGGGGGGAGGGATAGCTTTAGATACTGTTAGGTTTAGGCACCAGGGGAGGGAGTGTTAGGTTTAGACACTAGAGGGGGTGTTAGGGTTAGGCACCGGGGAGGGAAGGTTAGGGTAAGACTTACCTTCTGCCCTTATGGGTGTAGTGATACCACTGTTGGTATTATGACCAACGGCATCCTGACTGCCGTGATATCATACCCAACCCGCCTGGTACCTCCTGCATTAAACATGGATGTGATTTGAACCAGTGTCACATGTTTGTTACCATGGATAATTCTGGGCAGACGATGTTGGTCACGATCATTAAGCATCTGTGGTTGGCCACTGTGCTGTCCACAGGGAGTGGTAATGCTTTCCATGAGGTATTCCCGGTACACACGCAACACCATTGATCGAGGAACGTTCAATGTCTGCACAGCTTCGGAAATGGAATGTCCCATCTATCGGGCACCGACTATCATGCCCTGTTTGAACTCTGATAATTCATATCGCCTTGCCATGAGCAGCCTAACCAGTGTTCACACTGACTCACGAGATGTCAGATTACAACTGATGTAGGTCTGGGTATTTCCAAGATGTCACAGTACGGTGACGCCACATACCATTACATTTACATACTGCTATCCCGTGACTTTTGGCACTTCAGTCTATATGTGTGTGTGGAGATGATCACAGTGTATGTACGTATGTGGAGATTAGCACAGGGGACCTGATTCAGACGAAAGCATTGTCGATGTTCCGGACAGTTGAGTGATTGTTCGTTTCTGCGCATGTTGGCAAAGTCCAGGCATAGCTTACTCTACACTCACATAGGAACGCCCCTGCTGCCTTCTCATCTGCGTACGTCGTTTGCCTGCGTAAATAACAATAACATCGAGCGGCCATCTTGCCCTTGCGACAGATCTAACCAGCTGAAAAATCGGCAGCGCTCCTGACAGAGATGTATGTGTGCATGTGTGGAGAGGAGCACAGTGGATGTATGTGTGTGGAGAGGAGCACAGTGGATGTATGTGTGTGTGGAGAGGAGCACAGTGGAAGTATGTGTGTGTGGAGAGGAGCACAGTAGATGTATGTGTGTAGAGAGGAGCACAGTGGATGTATGTGTGTGCATGTGTGGAGAGAGGAGCACAGTGGATGTATGTGTGTGGAGAGGAGCACAGTGGATGTATGTGTGTGCGTGTGTGGAGAGGAGCACAGTGGATATTTATGTGTGTGTGTAGAGGAGCACAGTGGATGTATGTGTGTAGAGAGGAGCACAGTGGATGTATGTGTGTGTGTGTGGAGAGGAGCAAAGTGGATGTATGTATGTGTGTGTGTGTGTAGAGAGGAGCGCAGTGGATGTATGTGTGTGGAGAGGAGCACGGTGGATGTATGTGTGTGTGAGTAGAAGAGCACAGTGGATGTGTGTGTAGAGGAGCACAGTGGATGTGTGTGTGTATGTAGAGGAGCACAGTAGATGTATGTGTGTGTGGAGAGGAGCACAGTGGATGTATGTGTGTGTGAGAGGAGCACAGTGGATGTATGCGTGTGTGTGGAGAGGAGCACAGTAGATGTATGTTTGTGTGTGTGTGGAGAGGAGCACAGTGGAGGTATGTATGTGTGGAGAGGAGCACAGTGGATGTATGTATGTGTGTGTGTGTGTGTAGAGGAGCACAGTGGATGTGTGTGTGTAGAGGAGCACAGAGGATGTGTGTGTGTGTAGAGGAGCACAGTAGATGTATGTGTGTGTGGAGAGGAGCACAGTGGATGTATGTATGTGTGGAGAGGAGCACAGTGGATGTATGTGTGTGTGAGAGGAGCACAGTGGATGTATGTGTGTGTGTGGAGAGGAGCACAGTAGATGTATGTTTGTTTGTGTGTGGAGAGGAGCACAGTGGATGTATGTATGTGTGGAGAGGAGCACAGAGGATGTATGTATGTGTGTGTGGAGAGGAGCACAGTGGATGTATGTGTGTATGTGTGGAGAGGAGCACAGTGGATGTATGTATGTGTGGAGAGGAGCACAGTGGATGTATGTATGTATGTATGTGTGGAGAGGAGCACAGTGGATGTATGAATGTGTGGAGAGGAGCACAGTGGATGTATGTATGGGTGTGTGGAGAGGAGCACAGTGGATATATGTATGGGTGTGTGGAGAGGAGCACAGTGGATGTATGTATGTGTGGAGAGGAGCACAGTGGATGTATGTGTGTGTGTGTGTGGAGAGGAGCACAGTGGATGTATGTATGTGTGGAGAGGAGCACAGTGGATGTATGTGTGTGTGTGTGTGGAGAGGAGCACAGTAGATGTATGTTTGTGTGTGTGTGGAGAGGAGCACAGTGGAGGTATGTATGTGTGGAGAGGAGCACAGTGGATGTATGTATGTGTGTGTGTGTGTGTGTGTGTAGAGGAGCACAGTGGATGTGTGTGTGTAGAGGAGCACAGTGGATGTGTGTGTGTGTAGAGGAGCACAGTAGATGTATGTGTGTGTGGAGAGGAGCACAGTGGATGTATGTGTGTAGAGAGGAGCACAGTGGATATATGTGTGTGTCAGAGGAGCACAGTGGATGTATGTGTGTGTGTGTGGAGAGGAGCACAGTAGATGTATGTTTGTTTGTGTGTGGAGAGCACAGTGGATGTATGTATGTGTGGAGAGGAGCACAGTGGATGTATGTATGTGTGTGTGGAGAGCACAGTGGATGTATGTGTGTATGTGTGGAGAGGAGCACAGTGGATGTATGTATGTGTGGAGAGGAGCACAGTTGATGTATGTATGAATGTGTGGAGAGGAGCACAGTGGATGTATGTATGTGTGGAGAGGAGCACAGTGGATGTATGTATGGGTGTGTGGAGAGGAGCACAGTGGATGTATGTATGGGTGTGCGGAGAGGAGCACAGTGGATGTATGTATGGGTGTGCGGAGAGGAGCACAGTGGATGTATGTATGTGTGGAGAGGAGCACAGTGGATGTATGTGTGTGTGTGGAGAGGAGCACAGTGGATGTATGTATGTGTGGAGAGGAGCACAGTGGATGTATGTGTGTGTGTGGAGAGGAGCACAGTGGATGTATGTATGTGTGGAGAGGAGCACAGTGGATGTATGTGTGTGTGTGGAGAGGAGCACAGTGTAGGTATGTATGTGTGGAGAGGAGCACAGTGGATGTATGTATGTGTGTGTGTGTGTGTAGAGGAGCACAGTGGATGTGTGTGTGTGTAGAGGAGCACAGTGGATGTGTGTGTGTGTAGAGGAGCACAGTGGATGTGTGTGTGTGTAGAGGAGCACAGTAGATGTATGTGTGTGTAGAGAGGAGCACAGTGGATGTATGTGTGTGTGTGGAGAGCAGCACAGTAGATGTTTGTTTGTGTGTGGAGAGGAGCACAGTGGATGTATGTATGTGTGTGGAGAGGAGCACAGTGGATGTATGTATGTGTGGAGAGGAGCACAGTGGATGTATGTATGTGTGTGTGGAGAGGAGCACAGTGGATGTATGTGTGGAGAGGAGCACAGTGGATGTATGTATGTGTGGAGAGGAGCACAGTGGATGTATGTATGTATGTGTGGAGAGGAGCACAGTGGATGTATGTATGGGTGTGTGCAGAGGAGCACAGTGGATGTATGCATGGGTGTGTGGAGAGGAGCACAGTGGATGCATGTATGTGTGGAGAGGAGCACAGTGGATGTATGTGTGTGTGTGGAGAGTAGCACAGTGGATGTATGTATGTATGTGTGGAGAGGAGCACAGTGGATGTATGTATGTGTGTGTGGAGAGGAGCACAGTGGATGTGTGTGTGGAGAGGAGCACAGTGGATGTGTGTGTGTGTAGAGGAGCACAGTAGATCTATGTGTGTGTGTGTGTGTAGAGAGGAGCACAGTGGATGTATGTGTGTGTGGAGAGGAGCACAGTGGATGTATGTGTGTGTGGAGGGGTGCACAGTGGATGTATGTGTGTGTGGAGAGGAGCACAGTGGATTTGTGTGTGTGTAGAGGAGCACAGTGGATGTGTGTGTGTGTGCAGAGGAGCACTGTGGATGTATGTGTGTAGAGAGGAGCACAGTGGATGCATTTGTGTAGAGAGGAGCACAGTGGATGTATGTGTGTGTGGAGAGGAGCACAGTGGTTGTATGTGTGTAGAGAGGAGCACAGTGGATGTATGTGTATGTGGAGAGGAGCACAGTAGATGTATGTGTGTGTGTGTGTAGAGAGGAGCACAGTAGATGTGTGTGTGTGTTCGTGTGGAGAGGAGCACAGTGGATGTATGTGTGTGTGTAGAGGAGCACAGTGGATGTATGTGTGTGTGTATGTGTAGAGAGGAGCACAGTGAATGTATGTGTGTGTGGAGAGGAGCACAGTGGATGTATGTGTGTGTGTGTAGAGAGGAGCACAGTGGATGTATGTGTGTGTGGAGAGGAGCACAGTGGATGTATGTGTGTGTGGAGGGGTGCACAGTGGATGTATGTGTGTGTGGAGAGGAGCACAGTGGATTTGTGTGTGTGTAGAGGAGCACAGTGGATGTGTGTGTGTGTGCAGAGGAGCACTGTGGATGTATGTGTGTAGAGAGGAGCACAGTGGATGCATTTGTGTAGAGAGGAGCACAGTGGATGCATGTGTGTGTGGAGAGGAGCACAGTGGATATGTGTCTGTGGAGTGGAGCACAGTAGATGAATGTATGTGTGGAGAGGAGCACAGTGGATATATATGTGTGTGTGTGTGTGTGTGTAGAGGACCACAGTGGATGTATGTGTGTGTGTCTGTAGAGGAGCACAGTGGATGTATATGTGTAGAGAGGAGCACAGTGGATGTATGTGGAGAGGAACACAGTAGATATATGTGTGTGTGGAGAGGAGCACAGTGGATGTATGTATGTGTGGAGAGGAGCACAGTGGATGTATGTATGTGTGGAGAGGAGCACAGTGGATGTATGTATGTGTGGAGAGGAGCACAGTGGATGTATGTATGTGTGGAGAGGAGCACAGTGGATCTATGTATGTGTGTGTGGAGAGGAGCACAGTGGATGTATGTGTGTGTGTAGAGAAGCACAGTGGATGTATGTGTGTGTGGAGAGGAGCACAGTGGATGTATGTGTGTGTGTAGAGAAGCACAGTAGATGTATGTGTGTGTGGAGAGGAGCACAGTGGATGTATGTGTGTGTGTAGAGGAGCACAGTGTATGTATGTGTGTGGAGAAGAATACAGTGGATGTATGTATGTGAGTGTGTGGAGAGGAGCACAGTTGATGTATGTGTGGAGAGGAACAAAGTGGATGTATGTTGGTGTGTGTGGAGAGGAGCACGGTGGATGTATGTATGTGTGTGTGGAGAGGAGCACAGTGGATGTACAGTCGGGTGCATAAATATTGGGACATTGACAGAATTTTCATATTTTGGCTTTTATTCATCACCACAATGGCTTTGAAATGAAACAAACAAGATGTGCTTTAACTGCAGACGTTCAGATTTAATTTGAGAGTAATTACATCCAAATCAGGTGAACAGTGTAGGAATTACAACGGTTTCTATATGTGCCTCCCACTTTTTAAGGGGCCAAAAATAATGGGACAAACTAAACAATCCTAAATCTAACTTTCACTTTTTAATACTTTGTTGCAAATCCTTTGCAGGCAATTACAGCCTGAAGTCTGGAATGCATAGACATCACCAGACGCTGGGTTTCATCCCTGGTGATGCTCTGCCAGGCCTCTACTGCAAATGTCTTCAGTTCCTGCTTGTTCTTGGGGCATTTTCCCTTCAGTTTTGTCTTCGTCAAGTGAAATGCCTGCTCAATCGGATTCAGGTCAGGAAATTGACTTGGCCATTGCATAACATTCCACTTTTTAGCCTTAAAAAACTCTTTGGTTGCTTTTGCAGTATGCTTCGGGTCATTGTCCATCTGCACTGTGAAGCGCAGTCCAATGAGTTCTGAAGCATTTGACTGAACATGAGCATATATTGCCTGAAACATTTCAGAATTCATTCTGCTGCTTTTGTCAGCAGTCACATCATCAATAAATACAAGGGAACCAGTTCCATTGGCAGCCATACATGCCCACGCCATGACACTACCACCACCATGCTTCACTGATGAGGTGGTATGTTTTGGATCATTAGCAGTTCCTTTCCTTCTCCATACTCTTCCCATCACTCTGGTACAAGTTGATCTTTGGCTCATCTGTCCATAGGATGTTGTTCCAGAACTGTAATGGCTTTTTTAGATGTTGTTTGGCAAACTCAAATCTGGTCTTCCTGTTTTTGTGGCTCACAAATGGTTTACATCTTGTGGTGAACCCTCTATATTCATTCTTGTGAAGTCTTCTCTTGATTGTTGACTTTGACACATATACACCTACCTCCTGGAGAGTGTTCTTGATTTGGCCAACTGTTGTGAAGGGGTTTTTCTTCACCAGGGAAATAATTCTTCTGTCATCCACCACAGTTGTTTTCCGTGGTCTTTTGGTGTTGCTGATCTCTCCGGTGCGTTCTTTCTTTTTCAGAATGTTCCAAACATTTGATTTGGCCACACCTAATGTTTTTGCTATCTCTCTGATGGGTTTGTTTTGATATTTCTACCTAATGATGGCTTGCTTCACTGATAGTGACAGCTCTTTGGATCTCATATTGAGAGTCGACAGCAACTGATTCCAAAAGCAAATGTCACACCTAGAATCAACTCCACACCTTTTACCTGCTGAATGGATAATGAAATAACGAGGGAATAGCCCAAACCTGTCCATGAAATAGCCTTTGATTTGATAGTCCCATTACTTTTGGCCCCTTAAAAAGTGGGAGGCACATATAGAAACAGTTGTAATTCCTACACCATTCACCTGATTTGGATGTAATTACACTCAAATGAAATCTGAAAGTCTGCAGTTAAAGCACATCTTGTTTGTTTCATTTCAAAGCCATTGTGGTGGTGAATAGAGGCCAAAATATGAAAATTCTGTCAATGTCCCAATATTTATGCACCTGACTGTATGTGTGTGTGTGGAGAGGAGCACAGTGGATGTATGTGTGTGTGTGTGGAGAGAGGAGCACAGTGGATGTATCTGTGTATGTGTACAGAGCAGCACAGTGGATGTATGTTTGTGTGTATGGAGAGGAGCACAGTGGATGTATGTGTGTGTTGAGAAGAGCACAGTGGATGTATGTTTGTGTGGAGAGGAGCACAGTGGATGTGTGTGTGTGGAGAGGAGCACAGTGGATGTATGTGTGTGGAGAGGAGCCCAGTGGATGTATGTGTGTGTGTGGAGAGGAGCCCAGTGGATGTATGTGTGTGTGTGGAGAGGAGCCCAGTGGATGTATGTGTGTGTGTGGAGAGGAGCCCAGTGGATGTATGTGTGTGTGGAGAGGAGCCCAGTGGATGTATGTGTAGGTTTGGAGAGGAGCACAGTGGATGTATGTATGTGGAGAGGAGCACAGTGGATGTATGTATGTGTGTGGAGAGGAGCACAGTGGATGTATGTATATGTGTGGAGAGGAGCACAGTGGATGTATGTATGTGTGTGGAGGAGCACAGTGGATGTATGTGTGTGTGTGGAGAGGAGAACAGTGGATGTATGTGTGTGTGAGGAGAGGAGCACAGTGGATGTGTGTGGAGAGGAGTGCAGTGGATGTATGTATGTATGTATGTGTGGAAAGGAGTACAGTGGATGTATGTATGTGTGTGTGTGGAGAGGAGCACAGTGGATGTATGTGTGTGTGGAGAGGAGCACAGTGGATGTATGTTTGTGTGGAGAGGAGCACAGTGGATGTATGTGTGTGGAGAGGAGTACAGTGGATGTATGTGTGTGGAGAGGAGCACTTTGGATGTGTGTGTGTGAAGAGCACAGTGGATGTATGTGTGTGTGGAGAGGAGCACAGTGGATGTATGTGTGTGTGGAGAGGAGTACAGTGAATGTATGCGTGGAGAGGAGCACAGTGGATGTATGTGTGTGTGGAGAGGAGCAGAGTAGATGTATGTGTGTGTGGAGAGGAGCACAGTGGATGTATGTGTGTGGAGAGGAGCACAGTGGATGTATGTGTGTGTGGAGAGGAGCAAAGTGGATGTATGTGTGTGTGTGTGTGTGGAGAGGAGCACAGTGGATGTACGTGTGTGTGGAGAAGAGCACAGTGGATGTATGTGTGTGGAAAAGAGCACAGTGGATGTATGTGTGTGTGGAGAAGTGCACAGTGGATGTTTGTGTGTGTGGAGAAGTGCACAGTGGATGTATGTGTGTGGAGAAGAGCACAGTGGATGTATGTGTGTGTGGAGAAGTGCACAGTGGATGTATGTGTGTGGAGAAGAGCACAGTGGATGTGTGAAGAGCACAGTGGATGTATGTGTGTGGAGAGGAGCACAGTGGATGTATGTGTGTGTGGAGAGGAGCACAGTGGATGTATGTTTGTGGAGAGGAGCACAGTGGATGTATGTATGTGTGTGGAGAGGAGCACAGTGGATGTATGTGTGTGGAGAGGAGCACAGTGGATGTATGTGTGTGGAGAGGAGCACAGTGGATGTATGTATGTGTGTGTGGAGAGGAGCACAGTGGATGTATGTGTGGAGAGGAGTACAGTGGATGTATGTATGTGTGTGGAGAGGAGCACAGTGGATGTATGTATGTATGTATGTGTGTGGAGGAGCACAGTGGATGTATGTATGTGGAGAGGAGCACAGTGGATGTATGTATGTGTATGTGTGGAGAGGAGCACAGTGGATGTGTGTGTGGAGAGGAGCACAGTGGATGTATGTATGTATGTATGTATGTGTGTGGAGAGGAGCACAGTGGATGTATGTGTGTGGAGAGGAGCACAGTGGATGTATGTATGTGTGTGGAGAGGAGCACAGTATATGTATGTATGTGTGTGGAGAGGAGCACAGTGGATGTATGTGTGTGTGGGGAGGAGCACAGTGGATGTATGTATGTGTGTGGGGAGGAGCACAGTGGATGTATGTATGTGTGTGGAGAGGAGCACAGTGGATGTATGTGTGTGTGGGGAGGAGCACAGTGGATGTATGTATGTGTGTGGAGAGGAGCACAGTGGATGTATGTATGTGTGTGGGGAGGAGCACAGTGGATGTATGTGTGTGTGGGGAGGAGCACAGTGGATGTATGTGTGTGTGGAGAGGAGCACAGTGGATGTATGTGTGTGTGGGGAGGAGCACAGTGGATGTATGTGTGTGGAGAGGAGCACAGTGGATGTATGTATGTGTGTGGGGAGGAGCACAGTGGATGTATGTGTGTGTGGGGAGGAGCACAGTGGATGTATGTATGTGTGTGGAGAGGAGCACAGTGGATGTATGTATGTGTGTGGAGAGGAGCACAGTGGATGTATGTATGTGTGTGGAGAGGAGCACACAGTGGATGTATGTATGTGTGTGTGTGGGGAGGAGCACAGTGGATGTATGTATGTGTGTGGAGAGGAGCACAGTGGATGTATGTCTGTGTGTGGAGAGGAGCACACAGTGGATGTATGTGTGGAGAGGAGCACAGTGAATGTATGTGTGTGTGGAGAGGAGCACAGTGGATGTATGTGTGTAGAGAGGAGCACAGTGGATGTATGTGTGTGTGGAGAGGAGCACAGTGGATGTATTTGTGTAGAGAGGAGCACAGTGGATGTATGTGTGTGTGGAGAGGAGCACAGTGGATGTATGTGTGTAGAGAGGAGCACAGTGGATGTATGTGTGTTTGGAGAGGAGCACAGTGGATGTATGTGTGTGTGGAGAGGAGCACAGTGGATGTATGTATGTGTGTGGAGAGGAGCACAGTAAATGTATGTGTGTGGAGAGGAGCACAGTGGATGTATGTATGTGTAGAGGAGCACAGTGGATGTATGTATGTGTGTGTAGAGGAGCACAGTAAATGTATGTGTGTGGAGAGGAGCACAGTGGATGTATGTATGTGTAGAGGAGCACAGTGGATGTATGTATGTGTAGAGAGGAGCACAGTGGATGTATGTATGTGTAGAGGAGCACAGTGGATGTATGTATGTGTAGAGAGGAGCACAGTGGATGTATGTATGTGTGTGGAGAGGAGCACAGTGGATGTATGTATGTGTGTGGAGAGGAGCACAGTGGATGTATGTATATGTGTGGAGAGGAGCACAGTGGATGTATGTGTGTGGAGAGGAGCACAGTGGATGTATGTATGTGTGTGGAGAGGAGCACAGTGGATGTATGTATGTGTGTGGAGAGGAGCACAGTGGATGTATGTATGTGTGTGGAGAGGAGCACAGTGGATGTATGTATGTGTGTGGAGAGGAGCACAGTGGATGTATGTATGTGTGTGGAGAGGAGCACAGTGGATGTATGTATGTGTGTGGAGAGGAGCACACAGTGGATGTATGTATGTGTGTGTGTGGGGAGGAGCACAGTGGATGTATGTATGTGTGTGGAGAGGAGCACAGTGGATGTATGTCTGTGTGTGGAGAGGAGCACACAGTGGATGTATGTGTGGAGAGGAGCACAGTGAATGTATGTGTGTGTGGAGAGGAGCACAGTGGATGTATGTGTGTAGAGAGGAGCACAGTGGATGTATGTGTGTGTGGAGAGGAGCACAGTGGATGTATGTGTGTAGAGAGGAGCACAGTGGATGTATGTGTGTGTGGAGAGGAGCACAGTGGATGTATGTGTGTAGAGAGGAGCACAGTGGATGTATGTGTATGTGTAGAGGAGCACAGTGGATGTATGTATGTGTAGAGAGGAGCACAGTGGATGTATGTATGTGTGTGGAGAGGAGCACAGTGGATGTATGTATGTGTGTGGAGAGGAGCACAGTGGATGTATGTGTGTGGAGAGGAGCACAGTGGATGTATGTATGTGTGTGGAGAGGAGCACAGTGGATGTATGTATGTGTGTGGAGAGGAGCACAGTGGATGTATGTATGTGTGTGGAGAGGAGCACAGTGGATGTATGTATGTGTGTGGAGAGGAGCACACAGTGGATGTATGTATGTGTGTGTGTGGGGAGGAGCACAGTGGATGTATGTATGTGTGTGGAGAGGAGCACAGTGGATGTATGTCTGTGTGTGGAGAGGAGCACACAGTGGATGTATGTGTGGAGAGGAGCACAGTGAATGTATGTGTGTGTGGAGAGGAGCACAGTGGATGTATGTGTGTAGAGAGGAGCACAGTGGATGTATGTGTGTGTGGAGAGGAGCACAGTGGATGTATGTGTGTAGAGAGGAGCACAGTGGATGTATGTGTGTGTGGAGAGGAGCACAGTGGATGTATGTGTGTAGAGAGGAGCACAGTGGATGTATGTGTGTGTGGAGAGGAGCACAGTGGATGTATGTGTGTGTGGAGAGGAGCACAGTGGATGTATGTATGTGTGTGTGTGGAGAGGAGCACAGTGGATGTATGTGTGTGTGGAGAGGAGCACAGTGGATGTATGTGTGTGTGTGGAGAGGAGCACAGTGGATGTATGTGTGTGTGTGGAGAGGAGCACAGTGGATGTATGTGTGTGTGTGGAGAGGAGCACAGTGGATGTATGTGTGTGGAGAGGAGCACAGTGGATGTATGTATGTGTGTGTAGAGGAGCACAGTAAATGTATGTGTGTGGAGAGGAGCACAGTGGATGTATGTATGTGTAGAGGAGCACAGTGGATGTATGTATGTGTAGAGAGGAGCACAGTGGATGTATGTATATGTGTGGAGAGGAGCACAGTGGATGTATGTATGTGTAGAGGAGCACAGTGGATGTGTGTATGTGTAGAGAGGAGCACAGTGGATGTATGTATGTGTGTGGAGAGGAGCACAGTGGATGTATGTATATGTGTGGAGAGGAGCACAGTGGATGTATGTATGTGTAGAGGAGCACAGTGGATGTATGTATGTGTAGAGAGGAGCACAGTGGATGTATGTGTGTGTGTGGAGAGGAGCACAGTGGATGTATGTATGTGTGTGGAGAGGAGCACAGTGGATGTATGTATGTGTAGAGGAGCACAGTGGATGTATGTATGTGTGTGTAGAGGAGCACAGTGGATGTATGTATGTGTAGAGGAGCACAGTGGATGTATGTATGTGTAGAGGAGCACAGTGGATGTATGTATGTGTAGAGAGGAGCACAGTGGATGTATGTATGTGTGTGGAGAGGAGCACAGTGGATGTATGTATATGTGTGGAGAGGAGCACAGTGGATGTATGTGTGTGGAGAGGAGCACAGTGGATGTATGTATGTGTGTGGAGAGGAGCACAGTGGATGTATGTGTGTGTGTGGAGAGGAGCACAGTGGATGTATGTATGTGTGTGGAGAGGAGCACAGTGGATGTATGTATGTGTAGAGAGGAGCACAGTGGATGTATGTATGTGTGTGGAGAGGAGCACAGTGGATGTATGTATGTGTAGAGGAGCACAGTGGATGTATGTATGTGTAGAGGAGCACAGTGGATGTATGTATGTGTAGAGAGGAGCACAGTGGATGTATGTATGTGTGTGGAGAGGAGCACAGTGGATGTATGTATATGTGTGGAGAGGAGCACAGTGGATGTATGTGTGTGGAGAGGAGCACAGTGGATGTATGTATGTGTGTGGAGAGGAGCACAGTGGATGTATGTATATGTGTGGAGAGGAGCACAGTGGATGTATGTATATGTGTGGAGAGGAGCACAGTGGATGTATGTGTGTGGAGAGGAGCACAGTGGATGTATGTATGTGTGTGGAGAGGAGCACAGTGGATGTATGTATGTGTGTGGAGAGGAGCACAGTGGATGTATGTATGTATGTGTGGAGAGGAGCACAGTGGATGTATGTGTGTGTGTGGAGAGGAGCACAGTGTATACATGTATGTGTGTGTGGAGAGGAGCACACAGTGGATGTATGTACATGTGTTTAGAAAGGCGATGAGCATGTCTGTCTGTTTGAATGTGACTAGAGTAAATGAATGAATGAGATGAGACATTCCGCGCTCAGCTCTCTCCTCCTTCTTGGTGAACGCGCACAGCGTGCAATCTGCGCGCTCCCGGAACGCCCAGCAAGCCCCTGTGCCTAGCAATGCGCGGCGCGCCGCCTGTGTGCTACTGTGTCCCCGCGGTGCGCGCTCCCTGTGTTCTGCGGTGTCCCTACGGTGCGCGCTCCCTGTGTTCAGCTGTGTCCTCGCGGTGCGCGCTCCCGATGTGCTGTGTCCCCGCTGTGCTCGCTCCCTGGCAGGCGGGCTGAGCTGAGGTTGTTGCTGCTGCTGCTCGGTCTGTGCGGGACGGGACAGAGCTGCTGCCGCTATACACCCGGATAGGAGAGCGCTGGAGTCCGGGCTGGGATGGTGCGGCTCCCGGGGGGGGATGAGTCAGGCAACGGGAGGCAGAGCTGGAGGTGAATAGAGAGAGCACATCCCTGGGGGACTCACTGACACAGGCAGACACACAGACAGGAGGCTGCATTCACTGACTGCACCACCATCCTGCTGACATGTATGTATACCACCCTGCTTTCATATATGTATACAATCCTGCTGTCATGTATGTATACCATCCTGCTATCATGTATGTATACCACCCTGCTTTCATATATGTATACAATCCTGCTGTCATGTATGTATACCATCCTGTTGTTATGTATGTATATCACCCTGCTGTCGTGTATGTATACCATCCTGCTTTCATGTATGTATATCATTCTGCTTTCATGTATGTATATCATTCTGCTGTCATGTATGTATACCATCCTGCTGTCGTGTATGTATACCATCCTGCTGTCGTGTATGTATACCATCCTGCTGTTATGTATGTATACCATCCCGCTGTCATGTATGGATATCATTCTGCTGTCATGTATGTATACCATCCTGCTGTCATGTATGTATATCATCCTGCATTGATACATGTATACCACCTTGCTGTCATGTATGTATACCTTCCTGTTGTCATGTATGTATATTACCCTACTGACATGTATGTATACCACCCTGCTTTCATATACTGTATGTATATCACCCTACTTTCATATATGTATACAATCCTGCTGACGTATGTATACCATCCTGCTGACATATATGTATATCACCCTGCTTTCATATATGTATACAATCCTGCTGTCATGTATGTATACCATCCTGCTATCATGTATGTATACCATCCTGTTGTTATGTATGTATATCACCCTGCTTTCATATATGTATATCATTCTGCTGTCATATATGTATACCATCCTGCTGTCATGTAGGTATACCATCCTCCTATCATGTATGTATACCATCCTGCTGTCATGTATGTATACCATCCTGCTGTCATGTACCATCCTGCTGTCATGTATGTATACCATCCTGCTGTCATGTATGTATACCATCCTGTTGTCATGTATGTATATTACCCTACTGACATGTATGTATACCACCTTACTTTCCTATGTTTTGTATACCATCCTGCTGTCACGTATATATGCCACCTTGCTTTCATGTGCATCTACCATCCTGCTATTATGTATACCACAGTACTATAATCTATATCCCTCCTGCTGTCATATATGTATACTACCTTGCTTTCATATATGTATACCATCCTGCTGTCATGTATGTATACCACCCTGCTTTCATATATGTATACCATCCTGCATTAATACATGTATATCATCCTGCTGACATGTATGTATGTCATCCTGCTTTCATATATGTATACCTTCCTGCTGTCATGCATGTATACCATTCTGTATTCAGCTTGTATAACATCCTGTATATTTGTATATAGTCCTGCTGTCATGTATGTATACCATCCTGATGACATGTATGCATCTATACATCTTGCTGATATGTATATACCATCCTGCTGACATGTATGTTTGTATAAAATCTTGTTGTCATGTATGTATTACATTCTGCTGACTTATATTTATGTATGTTTACCATCCTGCCGTTATGTATTTATTCCCAACATAGCTTGTTTATATCTTCCTAACTTTACTTTTGACATGGATGTATTCCATACTCTTGACATGTCACCATCCTTTTGACCTATGTGAATGCTGTATACCTCTTACATCTATGCACAACATCTTCTATGTATTTTGTCTGCTTGGCAAGTGTGTGTACCGGTGCTTATGGCCATGTGGTGTACCGGTGCTTATGGCCATGTGGTGTACCGGTGCTCGTGGCCATGTGGTGTATCGGTGCTCATTCTCTGAATTCTTTATTGGCCCAACATTCAGCATAGGGTAGTGATAATGTATGGAACTGGTCATTTAGGGTTCATATTAATGGGAGGTGAACACATGTAAAATAACCTGTGATTAGCGGGATTGGGTCAGAGCTATTGAGAGAAACTTGTTTTTGGCTGAAGGGGACGTTTCATAGTATGTTGAAGGGCACTTCTTACCCCGCCTATTTATAAGTCATGCATGTATAATTGTCCTGATTTGTGTGCCATGTATGTCCATTATTTGTCAATCACATCCGTCTACCATCTTTGTCAGCTCTTCATGTAGACTGTTACGTCTACATGGATTATACTATACATGTATGCTATTTCTGTGTATACTTAGCACACATTCAGTCGGGTACTCAATGCATCAGCTACGTATGCCTGAGATGCTTGAATGATCTGTATATATATATATTTTTTTTTTTTTTATGTGTGCCAGTCATATATATTTAGTTATGTTGCCTGTGTGCCAGTCACTTGGAGGGGATGCGTAATGTGTGCTCTGCATTGTAGCTATGTCTGTGGATGTGATGTGGCAGTATACGGAACTTGAATGTGCTTGTCATTTTGTGAATATGCCTCTTAGGAACGTGCTTGGAGTGCAGATCTGTAGGAATGGTATGTACATGATTTATATGCTGATCGCCAGTAAATAAAAATAATAGAATGTTGCTGAGCCAGTTCTGTGTCTCACTCAGGTGTCCTGTACCTGTGTGTCAGATGAGTATACTGTATAGTTGCTTAAGATCAGTGTACACAAAATTGCATAGGTTGGATACATTATAAACTGGTGCAAGTATGTTGCGTGCATTTAAACGTCTCCAGGCCATGTTTAGTTAACCTGCGACTGGCTAGCGGCTGTGGTACAGCAAGTCTCAGCAGCTCCTGGAGAACCACAGGTTGCCTACATCTGTTCTTGCATTTTGTTTTGGATGGAGGGGGGGGGGGGGATACCTCTCTGGTTTCTGTGACGTCAGGTTCATGGTGTGTGCCGTACATTTGCGGTGCCTTGTGACTTGAATTGGGCGTGCTCTTTTCAGAAGCTTCTTCTGTTCCCCGTTATTCCCAGTGCCTGCTGCTGTCACGATGACATATATATACCATGCACACATGGTTATGCTTAGTGTCCATGGCTGCTATTGATTGAACGCCTCTTGTTATGCAAAGTTCGATAACCACAGCCCTCCCTGCGTTAAACCCAAATAACTCAAGTTAATTCTTTTGTAGCTGGTTACAGCGAAGCCAGTGACTTTTATATGTGCTGTCATAAAAGGGGGTTTCAGGGTGTTGCAGTCGTACACTGTAGTGGTTCTCTTTCGCTGACCCCAAATGGCTCCATGAACCGTGTGTGTGTATATATATGTGTATATATATATATATATATATATATAACACCTCATTCCTCTGCCTTGTTTGCAAGCTACTGCCCCAACTGTCCTGACCTTTATCAGCCTGGCGCCCTGGTTTCAGCTCTATAACATCTCGCCAGAAATAGCTGCGTTTTGTAATTATACATCTCAATGTATTTAACGTGCTTGGTAACTCCCCACTGAATTACCGTTAATTATTTAATGCAGTATTTGGATTCTGCGCCTCCCTGCAAGTTTCCGGGGCTTCTCCTTGGCAGTCTGCATTGCTTCAGTGTCCCTTCATTTGTTTGTTTTGTTTTATAACCTTCGTTAGTGTTGCCATCTTTCCTTTTGATACCGAACATGCAAAGCAAAAAAATATGACGGGTTTAGCAAAAACACGGTTTCGTATTGTGGATGGTCTTTGTCTGCTCTCTCAGTTTGTCTTCCCTCCCCTATTCCCAGATTTTGCTGTGTACAGTATGTTGTCGAGGGCTCGCTGTTACCCCGCCCCCTCCCCTGGACCCTCTCTCTCTCTCTCTCTCTCTCTCCCTCTCTCTCCTCATTTCCTCATCTGCTTGTGTTTTTGTATCCCCATGGCTAGGATGCCGGATCAGATCTCGGTGTCCGAGTTTATTTCCGAAACCACCGAGGATTACAATTCCCCGACCACGTCCAGCTTCACCACCAGACTGCAGAGCTGCAGACACTCCATCACTGTGCTGGAAGAGGTAAGAGCAAAATTTTGGGGTGCGTACTGTGAACGTTGGTGGGAGGGGGGGGGGCATTGGACTGATGTGCTGTATCTGTCATGGTACCTTAGTGCTTAATTGTTTTATCATTCGGAGCAAAACGAGTCTTGCTGCCTTTAATATTTAATATGAGGAAGTGCTGGATCTAATGACCTAACACAAGACAGCCGTGTGTAAATGTGTTTATTATTATGGTTGTGTAACTTGACTATAATTTATTTCCCTGGTAACTGTAGAATGCAGTAAATATATAAAGACGTAATAAGCAGCGTGATAGGAACAATCATTAAAATGGTAATTGGAGGTAGAGTATGTCCATAGATGTAAGGATGCCTCCTTGGAGCTGGACACCGAACTCTTTAGCAATTTGTGGGTTACCTTGTGTCATTTTTAACTGTTATGAATGCATTCATTTGTGATTTATTTTCTTAGCATTGCACAAGTTAATTAAGGTGTATAGTAATAAACAATGTATGTTTTATAGTGTATATTTATAAAGCAGCAATGTATTGGGATTGTAATAATGTGCATCATATTAATATAAACATATCACTTTATCATCATGCACAGAGTATTGTTACTATTTTAGCCTCTTACTGTGATAAATATGTACGGGGTTTTTGAACATGGATTAAACTCTCAATGAAAACGAGCCCTTTGTGGAGCATACCAGCTCATTTTTAATTGACGCAATTTATGTGTAATTGTTTAGTGTACTGGATGCTTGAACTGGACGGGTTGATCGCATCTAAAAGCGAATTAATGTTTTACACATCCCATCCAAAGGGTCACTTATATCCTTCCTGTGCTTGAGTTGTGTACCCCCCCCCCCCCTCTCTGAAGTTATTTATCACCATCATTGGCCGCCATTTAGAACCCCACAGATGCCATCCAGTGTAGCTTTCATGGCGATGCCCTGTGAAATGTGAGCCACCCACCTGCATGATGGCTATGGTGGTGTTGGTTTCAGAAGCGCTGATGGGGTCGACTCTTTGGTTCCTTTGGAAACAACTCAAAAAGTTAGGCCCAGTACGTACTGTATTTGGATACCCTACTTGTCTGGCTCGTGGGATGTCCCCATTGCTGGAATGAATGGCTAGCTTCGAGGATAAGTATTTTGTGTTGCTCTTGAATGAGACAAAGATGAGTTATTGCAACTAGTGCATTAATCCTTGTATTGCATCGGGGGCCAGCCACAGATTTAAAGGACCAACAGTGTAGATGCCTTATGTCGGCTATTACTGTTTGTTCCAGTCTAGAGTTTTCCGCGGTGGAATGCGACAGGTTCACCTGTAAATAGCGATGTTTTCTACTTGTGGACACCCGATTGCTTCTACAGATGCAGGAGAAAGCAATCTCATAAAGGTTGCTTTCCAACTTGCCCTGCACTACAGATAACAAACATCGGTGAGGTGATCACATTTCTGTCCTGGATCTATTGTAATTTGGGGCTCCAAGTCCTAAAATCTGCTAAAACAATTAAATATTCCCTCCTTTTTCACCTGGCTTTCACCATGCTGCCTCTGGTGTTCCCCTTACTTTGTTTATCAGAGCTCCTCAACGTATCAATGGGAAGGAACAGTTGGTGATAGTGGGGGGTCTATGAACTAAGCCTTGGTACCAACCAATCAGATCCTAACTGTTATTTTTCAAACACAGCCTGTAAAGTGACAGTTAGGAGCTGATTGATTGCTTCTACGGGGTCTATTTACTAAGCAGTGTTAGGAGACAGAGTGAAAAGTGATAAGAAAGTGATAAGGTACCAGCCAATCAGCTCCCAACTGTCATTTTTCAAACACAGCCTGTGAGATGACAGTTGGGAGCTGATTGGCTGGCACCTTATCACTTTCTTATCACTTTTCACTCTGGCTACTAACACTGCTCAGTAACTAGACCCCCTTTATCTCCATCTGCTTTATCTCTCCAAGGTTTAGGACATAGACTTCCACATCTGTATTTATTACCATATCAGCAAACCGTGGCAATAATTTGAATCTTTTTTTTCCTTTCCATACGTCGGAAATTTCTGGATGACCGGTTTACAGATAAAGACCCTGGCAGAGAAGGGATGACAACCGTTTCCCAAACTCTGCCATTACAGTCCAGGTTTTAAGGATATCCATGCTTGAGCACAGGTGACTTAATCAGTACCTCAGTCAATTTGATTTCACCATCTGGACTCAAGCATAGATATCCTTAAAACCTGGACTGTAATGGCGGAGTTCGGGAAACTGTGAGTTGCGATATGTAATGTAATACCTGTAAGGAAGTACAGGTGTAGGTCTGATGCAGCTGTAAGAAAGTGAGGACGTTGTAGTCCGGCCCATTGGTTAGGAGCTGTGCAATGAATACACTGGGTCCCCGTACACTGATTGGCAGGCAGTGCGTTAGTCGAAGCCATTCTTATGACAGTAACAAGTCACCTCAAACTGTCACCACACTGGAGGCAGCCATATTGTGGGATGGGCCAGTATTCATGAGAATGGGGCCTGACCACATCATTGAGGCACAAAGGTCATGAGAATGGATTCTGTCAATTCATCTGAAATAATGTCTGTGTGATGTCATTAGTTACCAGGGAATAATAGGCCACATTCCTATGAATATTAGTTCAGCTCCATAGTGTGTAAGTGAAGGTTACTTGGCTCACCAGTGTGTGTAAAATAAAATGGGAATTCATCCGTTACTTGCTTTATCTGCTTAAAAGAATGTATTATCCGTTTCAAAAAGTTTTCCATGTCTGCCTGTCTATAAATTGTTTTTTTTTCCCTCTGTAATAGAACATTGTGGACTGTCATGACAAAACATTCCTGCGCATGCGTTTAATTATCGGATTGAAAGGGTTAGTCAAAATATACTATACTATAATAATGATATCATTCTCCCAAATAAAGCTTTCTCGCACTCACATATAAACACAACAGCCTGCCAATGCTAAGACTACACACAAGAGCTAACACTCTACTGACAGTCTTCCGTTACTCCATGACATATTCCAAAATGTAGTTAGTGTACAATCTAGGTAAGGGGCATGGCCACGGTGGGGCATGTCTTTAATACGCGCCCCCTTTTCATCACTCTTGGGGGGCGTGCCTTGCACTTATGGACATGAAGGGCTGCCCTTCTCCCCTTCTCTGTGAATAGATGCCGGGCGCACTGGTGGTGGTCACAACACTGGTATTTATCCCACACACGGAACACTTAAGGCCCGCAGGTTGGGAGGGCACCCGGCAGATTGTTTTAGCGGGGAGCTGCCAAAGGGGCAGGGCACATTCTACCCTTTTGAAATTGAGCAGGGCACGGCCCTGGTAAAACAGCCTAGCAGAAGCGCTAATGTACTCTTAATGTAATCAGTTACTTTAAGCCAAATGGTTCCCAGCCTGTATGAAGTAATGTAAAAACAGAGCCAAGGTAATGCATGATACTTGCCAACGTTTTGGAGGAGGCCTCTGGGATATCCATCGAAGGGGAGGCTCAGGAGAGAGCACCATGGGCATGATGTATATATTGCTTCATAGCAGTCCCTCATGATGTAGAGCCACGATTCGTGACATTACTTTGCGGGTCCACAATGACAAGATTCAGAGTAAATCGCGTCACTTTTTTTACCACTTCACAGTTAAAGTGGTCGGGATGCGGGACAGTTGCCACTATCCCAGGAGCTGTGAGAACTACCCCCAAATGTATGAGTCTCCTGGAAACCCCAGAAGAGTGGGCAGCTATGGTATTCATTAAGAACACAGAGACAGAACACTAGTACATGGATTTAATATGACAAAAAAAGTCACATTGTGTAACAAATATTTTAATTTAATAAAGCAATCGCATACAGAACTATAAATGCAAAACTGTTTCTTAAAAATAAAATAGAATTAAAACACATGAACTACACTGGCGTGACCTACCACCTAGGGAAAGAATAGGAGGTACGAAGTTCCACCACAAAAACTGTCCATGTGTAAAACATTTTACTGCTTTTTTTTTTTTGGTTTTTCTTTTTCATTCTACAAATTATTTTGTTCCTTTCCAAAACCCCTCCTTTTTCGGTGACCTCACTGATAGAGGTGTGCTGTTATGCTAATCCATTTAGCATCCGAGCGATTTAACATTCATACCATTAGGCATTGTATAATTTTCTGCACATATACATATGATATAGGATTTAGGGCCAGATTCAGATATGGACGTAATGAGTGTGTAGTCTTCATTCTAGCACCCTGCACCTGTCACAACCCGTGCAGATCCTCTATCCTGCCAGGAGTGTCGCTCTCTTCTCTGGTGATTCTAGCACACTCAGCTGATGCAACAAACTGCTGAGATTAAGAAGTTTGTGTTCCATAAGCACCAGAGCAGAGATCGACATCCCAGACAGGAAAGAGGAACTGCACGGGTTTTAACAGGTGCAGGGTGCTAGAATGAACATTGCGTGTGTGTATGCAGTTACAATGGCTCCGGCGGCTGACTTCCAAGAGACATTCTGAGCAACTAGTCTTTATTCTAGCTCCCTGCACCTGTCACACCCCATGTAGTTCCTCTATCCTGCCTGGAATGTCACTCTGGTGCTTCTAGCACACTCAGCTGATGCAAAAAAACCCCTCCTGAAATACAGCAGTTTGTGTGCTAGAATCACTAGGGCCGAGAGTGACACCCCAGGCTGGATAGAGGAACTGCAAGGTGCTAGAATGAACACTATGTAAGGTGCTAGAATGAACACTATGTAAGGTGCTAGAATGAACACTATGCAACCATAGGTTGCCTTGACATAGCGGCCGATGGGTGCGTCTTTGTAAGCAAACAGCAGATCAGAGACTCCGCTGAAAGGCATCTCCATACAAATCCTGGCGGCATCCACATATCTCCGCAGTACAACTGCGTATAAAATTGCAGTTGCGACAAGGTTTTTTCGTGCACATCTGAAACGACCCCTTCGTTATTGTTAATAGATGCATCAACCCTTCTGGGTTCCTTATGGGGCATGTATATATTATTGGCATGTGTTATTTTGTTCCTTTCCAAAACCCCTCCTTTTTCGGTGACCTCACTGATAGAGGTGTGCTGTTATGCTAATCCATTTAGCATCCGAGCGATTTAACATTCATACCATTAGGCATTGTATAATTTTCTGCACATATACATATGATATAGGATTTAGGGCCAGATTCAGATATGGACGTAATGAGTGTGTAGTCTTCATTCTAGCACCCTGCACCTGTCACAACCCGTGCAGATCCTCTATCCTGCCAGGAGTGTCGCTCTCTTCTCTGGTGATTCTAGCACACTCAGCTGATGCAACAAACTGCTGAGATTAAGAAGTTTGTGTTCCATAAGCACCAGAGCAGAGATCGACATCCCAGACAGGAAAGAGGAACTGCACGGGTTTTAACAGGTGCAGGGTGCTAGAATGAACATTGCGTGTGTGTATGCAGTTACAATGGCTCCGGCGGCTGACTTCCAAGAGACATTCTGAGCAACTAGTCTTTATTCTAGCTCCCTGCACCTGTCACACCCCATGTAGTTCCTCTATCCTGCCTGGAATGTCACTCTGGTGCTTCTAGCACACTCAGCTGATGCAAAAAAACCCCTCCTGAAATACAGCAGTTTGTGTGCTAGAATCACTAGGGCCGAGAGTGACACCCCAGGCTGGATAGAGGAACTGCAAGGTGCTAGAATGAACACTATGTAAGGTGCTAGAATGAACACTATGTAAGGTGCTAGAATGAACACTATGCAACCATAGGTTGCCTTGACATAGCGGCCGATGGGTGCGTCTTTGTAAGCAAACAGCAGATCAGAGACTCCGCTGAAAGGCATCTCCATACAAATCCTGGCGGCATCCACATATCTCCGCAGTACAACTGCGTATAAAATTGCAGTTGCGACAAGGTTTTTTCGTGCACATCTGAAACGACCCCTTCGTTATTGTTAATAGATGCATCAACCCTTCTGGGTTCCTTATGGGGCATGTATATATTATTGGCATGTGTTATTTTGTTACTTTCCAAGGTCAAGAAGGTATATAGAGGTATTCACAACTTTTTTTTTTTTTTTTTTTTTTATAGAACATATTTTTTTTATCTGTTTTCCAAAAGGGATACATATACTGAACTTGAATTGTACCAAAGCCTTGGCCTGTCCTAAAATGTATAAAGCAGATTGAAATTATACTTATGTCTTATAATACGGAATACAGTCTTCCTCTGCGTAGGGAAGCTATCAATAGTCATTTTTCATCAGTATCATAGGCCTAACCAGCTTAGCTATTGCGTGTTTGCAATAATGCAGAATTTCCCAATCTCAAATTACCTGCCCAGCCAGTCTATGTGCACTCAGGTATCATATTGCAATAAAAGGAGTTTTCCCACCTTCAGGCGACCTTACAGTATGTTATTGTCTGGTACATATATAATCATTGATTTTGTTGCTCTCGGCTGTGACACAAAGCCGGTCAGCTGTATCCATTGCAGGGAGGACAGCAGTTTTGTGTTGTGCCCAAAGATAACAGAAATAAACAACACGGCCTGTATATAGTAAAAGTTGCAGGAGGGTACATTCCAGCCACAAAATGAAGGACCATTCCCCTTCCATTGTTTTTCCCAGCAGTCATTCCTTCTTCTACCCATTAGTACAACTGTGGGCGTCCTATGCCAGCGGCCTGGGCTGTAACTAGGATAGTGCGACCAGTGCCATGGCACAGGGCACCGCAGGACAGGGGGGCGCTGTTTGGGTCTGTCAATTTTCCTGTTTATTATCATTCTCACTTGTAGCTTCCTATTCTTTTGTCCCCAGCATCTCCTGGCCTCCCCTATCTCTTCCCTGGCCCTTCCCCATGAGGCCATGGCGCCAATACTCTCTCTGGCACAGGGCACCAAAAAGTCTAGTTACGGCTCTGCCAGCGGCACTTGAGGTGTGAGAGATTAACTACATTTATGGTGCGTACACACTGGGCGATTAGAAAAGACAGTGCGATTATGACATCTTAATTGTACCGTCGTTCCTGATCCCCTGCAATGCCTACACTGCACGATCAGTCGTTTAGTGCAGGCACACTCCATCGTTCCTGAACATGGCCAATCTGTCGTTATTGGCAGATTGGGCTGTATGTTCAGGCGATGGACAATTTCTGAAACGACCAGCGGTAGCGCGTATCGCTGGTCGTTTCCTACATTATAGTGCACGATTACTGAGTGATCGCATGATTACGATGTCGTAATCGTGCAATCACTCAGTAATATCGCACAGTGTTTACGCACCATTACTCTGTATGTGTATGTTTTCATGTTTTATATACTGTTTTTCCTGAGACTTCAAAACTTTTTCTGTTACTAATTTCTTTATTTCATGTTCCAGATTGTGGTCCGATTTAAAAAAAAAAAACAATGTTTACAAGTAATGTGCTTCTATTTCCTTACATATAATCTGTGTCTTATATTTTTTGTTAGAGATTTTTTTTGCAAAATATAGCACAAATTTAATTGCTTGCCAAGAATAACAATCCATGAAATGCAGCATCAGAGTGATGGACTAAATGTATCAAATGAATCAGTGCAAATACACTTTAAGTAGAAAAAGTCCATACATGAAAGTAGATGAGGAAGGTAGTCATTATAAGGTATAAGAATTATTATATGGGCATTAAAAAGGATCAGGCAGTCATGACTCCCTGGCCTGCAACTGCCTAATCTGCAGCTTCTCCAGTCTCTGTAACTGATCGCCATGGGATATATTTCTTTGGGAACTATGTTAAGCCATGTGGGAATATAGCCTGCAAATAGCCCCCCAAAAAATAAAATAAAAAGATAGCGTCTTCATTTTTGCAAGCTGCGTAACCAAGTCCCCAGTCAGGGCAGATTTGTTGCCTTTCTGGAGTATTCTGTGCAATATGTTCCCAAGGTGACTCCTGTGACAAATGCCGCTTACAGGACAAGATGGTCGGGATAAGCCGGATAAAGCTCAGGAGGTAAAGACGATGTAGTACCCGTCTGTGTCACATCTGCCCCCTCCCCTACACACACACACATAGGTAACATTAGAAGTCATCCTCTACGTACATAATCCAACTGAGAACATCCAGTGGAAAACAGGTTGAAGTTTTTATTAGAGGAAGCTCACTGCTCTCCTGCCCTTGGCCGTATGTTGACACTTTACACCTGGTACTTTGGTCAGTAAAAAAATAAAGCAGAAGTATAATCATGCAAACATGTCTGCCTTTAAATGTACTTTTGCCATGGTGTATCTGTGAAATAGCATAAAACATCATGAGATATTGATATATACAACGTCCATAGTGTATGGTAAGATCAGAGCAACAACAGTGACAGGATGAATAAACTTTTAGCATAAAGGAAAATCCGAGGCACAAAATGAATATAACAAAGATAGAAGAAATTAAATATAGTAACTCAATACAAGCGGTGAAAGACACTCCTAGGGCAAGCAGGGTGAGAGGGGAGGTGGCGGACTGTGAGAGACACTCCTAGGGCAAGCAGGGTGAGAGGGGAGGTGGCGGACTGTGAGAGACACTCCTAGGGCAAGCAGGGTGAGAGGGGAGGTGGTGGACTGTGAGAGAGGCTCCTAGGGCAAGGAGGGTGAGAGGGGAGGTGGCGGACTGTGAGAGAGGCTCCTAGGGCAAGGAGGGTGAGAGGGGAGGTGGCGGACTGTGAGAGAGGCTCCTAGGGCAAGGAGGGTGAGAGGGGAGGTGGCGGACTGTGAGAGAGGCTCCTAGGGCAAGGAGGGTGAGAGGGGAGGTGGCGGACTGTGAGAGACACTCCTAGGGCAAGCAGGGTGAGAGGGGAGGTGGTGGACTGTGAGAGACACTCCTATGGCAAGGAGGGTGAGCGGGGAGGTGGCGGACTGTGAGAGACACTCCTAGGGCAAAGAGGGTGAGAGGGGAGGTGGCGGACTGTGAGAGACACTCCTAGGGCAAAGAGGGTGAGAGGGGAGGTGGCGGACTGCGAGATACACTCCTAGGACAAGGAGAGTGAGCGGAGAGGAGCCAGGGGACTGTGAGATACACTTTTAGGACAAGGAGGTTTACAAGGCTGACTGTGAGAGGCACTCCTAGGGCAAGGAGTGTGAGAGGGAAGGTGGTGGACTGTGACAGTACCATGGGAGCTGCAAGCCTCTGAAATATGACCATGACCGGCCATAAGATAGCCTAATTGTAATCATACTACCAGCGCAGTTAGTATATCCCGCCACCTGATGATTCAGAGCTGAAATACCACACAGGCCCAGACCGGTTCAGCATTCTAGAGATGTAACAAAACAGAAAAGCCAGGGACCATTTCACTTAACATAATTTGTCTTTCTATACTCAAGAGACCTGTAGCTTAATCCTTAGATGATTTTTTCAAAATACCACTTGAGGCAGATTGGTTTAGCTGTGAATTGGCCGTAGCATTGCTTAACAGTAAAGTAAGGTAGTAAAGTATAAATGATGTGAAACAGGTGTGGTGAGGTGTAAATTATGTGGGACAGGTATGGTGAGGTTTAAATGATGTGGGACAGGTATGGTGAGGTGTAAATGATTTGGGACAGGTATGGTGAGGTGTAAATGATGTGGGACAGGTGTGTGGAGGTGTAAATGATGTGGGACAGGTGTGTGGAGGTGTAAATGATGTGGGACAGGTATGGTGAGGTGTAAATGATTTGGGACAGGTATGTGGAGGTGTAAATGATGTGGGACAGGTGTGTGGAGGTGTAAATGATGTGGGACAGGTGTGTGGAGGTGTAAATGATGTGGGACAGGTATGGTGAGGTGTAAATGATGTGGGACAGGTATGGTGAGGTGTAAATGATGTGGGACAGGTATGGTGAGGTGTAAATGATGTGGGACAGGTGTGTGGAGGTGTAAATGATGTGGGACAGGTATGGTGAGGTGTAAATGATGTGAAACAGGTGTGGTGAGGTGTAAATTATGTGGGACAGGTATGGTGAGGTTTAAATGATGTGGGACAGGTGCGTGGAGGTGTAAATGATGTGGGACAGGTATGGTGAGGTGTAAATGATGTGGGACAGGTATGTGGAGGTGTAAATGATGTGGGACAGGTGTGTGGAGGTGTAAATGATGTGGGACAGGTATGGTGAGGTGTAAATGATTTGGGACAGGTATGTGGAGGTGTAAATGATGTGGGACAGGTGTGTGGAGGTGTAAATGATGTGGGACAGGTATGGTGAGGTGTAAATGATTTGGGACAGGTATGTGGAGGTGTAAATGATGTGGGACAGGTGTGTGGAGGTGTAAATGATGTGGGACAGGTATGGTGAGGTGTAAATGATGTGGGACAGGTGTGTGGAGGTGTAAATGATGTGGGACATGTATGGCGAGGTGTAAATGATGTGGGACATGTATGGGGGCTTAGGACGATTTCCCCGCTCTTTCATACACTTCAGGCTACAGAGCTTAATGTGTGAGATTGACGCTATACCATTTGTAATTGAATTGCTAGGATTTCGGGATTGCGCTTTATGAAAACATCACACGACATGCGCGTTAATGTAGCGCTAAACTTCACACTACTGAGCTTGCGGCTAATAGAATATGCCCCTTAATTTCAATGTGGAGACGGCAGGTTGACTGTAATAATAAAGACCAAAATAATTCTGAATAGATGGCAAATTCTGGAAATTTACGCGAACGGTTTTACATGTTGCTCTTCCGCACGGCTGCATGTACAGGATGTGTGTGGGTCAGGTATGAGTGTGACTTAGAGGGCAGCGGTTTTGTAACGAGTGTTTATATTTGTTTCACCAAACAATGGTTTCCCTACTGCAGACTCTGCAATGATGAAACACAATGTTACTGTGCACTGTTACAATTTTTAGATGGCTTCCTCAACGCTGGTGCAAGATTAATGACACGACTCCATGCAGAATGAAGGTTTCTGTATCAGTAAACAATGATCCGGATAGGAGTGCATTGAGGGTCTCCCACTTACTCCCCCCCGGGATCCAATTACTGGCGTCTTCGGAGAATAGGTTGTTGTGCATGGTTCAGATATGTACGCTAACGCTGCTGCAAATTCTTATGCAGCAGCTGTGCAAAAAATATGCAAATGTCGCAGCGTATTGAGACGCCCACCAGCGGCTTTGTAAATTCCCGTCGACTGCGAAGAAAGATGCAGATCAGTCAATTATTGGACTTCTGAGTAACCTTACGGTGGCGTAGGAACGGAAACGCCGGAGCCATTTTCACTGTATATGGCGGATTGCAGGCGGAGATACGCCCCGAACGCTGTCACGACGCGTCTGCGTTTGAGTCTCCACCTTACCCGTTTCCTACCTGCCAATCACTATGCAAATAACTCTACTCACTGCAAGCGACAACTAAAATGACTCTTGACGCATGCGCAGATTACCGATAATCGGTCATACTGCGCAAACAACAGCATTGCGTCCATCGCTGAATCGGGCCCGTTGTCAACTTCTGCTTCTGTCAAGTGCCCATTGTGCTTTAAGAGCCAAAGTGGGGGGGGGGGGCGGCTTCCAAACAGGGGGATACTCCATTTGGATTAGATTTTTTATTTCTCTTCCTGCCACAGGGATGCCTTTGTACTGCATCATATTCACAGTAATCAATCAGACAAAGCCTTTGTGCAGAATGTAGGCCACACTGTTACGTCCAGGTAAACAAGCCCGCGCTTCATTCTCAGCTGCCCAAGGGACGTTGGGTGGCACAATGTATTTGCACATTCTCTCACAGTCTGTGCTTGGTGTGCAATTGCATGTGCTGGCAATGCTGTCTCAGTGCTGAAATCTTCCCAGACCCTTTGTTCTTAGGGAGTACATGCCGATGATGTTTAAGCCCACTAATTAGTATTGTTATATCACTCCACAAGGGATCCGCAGCGCCTTACATAGTGCAAACAAAAGAAGAAGACAAAAATGCAAAAGATTTGACAGTCGGAAACATTGCATAATATGAAATGAAGGCTTTATAACCATTGCTGCACATGCCGCCATAATAACCACAAACGCAGCAACGGCTGCACCCAAAGGTTCCTCGCTGTTGTTTGCAATGGCGATAATGGTATAAGTGAGGGAAGAGGAGGGCCCTGCACATGAGAGTTTACAATATAAAGGGGAGGGGCAAACAGAAGAGGGTGACGGCAAGCGAGGAGCAAGAGCGGTGGGTTAGGGTGACAGCTGGACGGCTTTAATAATAAATTGGGTTTTTCGAACCCATTTGAAGCTTATGCTAATAATATTTAGAACATTTTATGAAAGGGAGTTTCCTGAACATCACATTATTACTTGTTATACTGCAACAGGCAGAATAATATATCTTCAACTACTGCAGAATGTGCGGATGCTCTTAATCTGCCCTAACAAACGTGCCACTACTAATTACTTGACTTTGTAAATAAGCAGTGATACAGAAGTTTTAAAATACATTACCTAGCAATAATAGTAGTTTGTAGAATAAGTTCATATGATTTGCAAAATGATTGATAAAAGCCTTATGAGAACTCATAAAGCATTCAGGTCATATGCGTTAGGGTTTACCCTTGTTATAAAAGTTAAATCTCACTGCTTAGTCCTTGTGTATGTACTATTTCTGTTTGGCTGTAAGGAGGTCACACAAGCTGTGGTTTCTGACCAGGCATGGTTTGATGCAAGGTAGAGCAGCACCACCCTCCCGTGCAATGTTTGTTTTCTCTAAATGACTGGAAAAAGAAAGTAGGTAAGGCAAGTATTTCCTACCCCCAACTGGGAGAACGGTTTTTCCTTATTGATAATATAGATCTGCCCTCTATGTCTCAGTACAGAGAGCCAAAAAATGCCAGGATTTTAAGATTATACCCACATGGTCTGTCACTAAATTGGATGCTTCCAGCCCTTATTCCGCCAGTCTCATATCTGAACAATCCCAAGCCCACATATATGGATGGTCCGCTCTTTTTGGCCTGTTTGGTCTAAAATATACGTAGGGCCCTGATTTGTTTCAGACAGAACCGCGACAGATTACACCAAGGAGGAGGGCTGTTGTCACAGATCATTACAGTATGTACCTGCTCGTGGTAGGTGTACTTTAAAAAAGTTGCATGTGTGAGCTCTGTCTTATGGGTGGGATGGCATGGTGGTTAGCATTGCTGCCTCACATTTGCATGCACTTTATTCTGACCAGGGTCTTATCTGAGTAGAGTTTGTATGTGCATTATTTGGCATCTAGAGTTTGTATGTGCATTATTTGGCACCTACACAGAATTACCCTTTAAAAAAGACGACGCGCTTAAAATATTTTCACTAGTCACTGTGATGATCTGCCTCCCTCCCTAGATAATGTAGAAATCATGATATTTATAGATCATGGTAACTAATGCATGAACTTTTTATTTCTTTTTTTTTCCTCCCACAAATGTTTACCAACCATCTGGCATTAGTTCATGCTAAATTTAAAGTGCAAAGTGAGTTTTGTTTGTTTATTATATTAGTTTTTTTTTTAGTTTTTCCTGGGGGAACAGTTCAGGTACAGGAACTCTAAGCTCCACGCCCTGAAAGTGTGCCGTTGATTATTTATGCAGGAGGAAGCCTGGGCATTAGGATGTGTATCCTGGGCCACGCTTATCGTTTTTGTGCACGGTGGCCAAGAAAAACAACTCGTGGCTCTCCGTCACACTGCAGCTCTGCCGGCTGGCTCGTCAAATTGCAGAGCCGAGCACAGCACAGGAAGCGTGTGTCACATCTCCCACACATCTGCTGGCTGCGGTGATCGGGAGGAATGCGGCACTGGAAATGAGTCCGAAGTTCCTACAGGCACTTGTCCATCTGACTGAGAAGACATTTGGTGTCTCCTTATCTTCATCATGGATTTCTTTTATTTGTTTTAATCTACTCGCATTGCACAGGGAGCTCTTATTGGGTGGTGTTAGATTGCTTGCCCTTCATCGATGCAAGTTATATTAATGGTCGGACTTTAAGTACATTGAGTGAATGGTTGCCTGCCAAGTGTACATTTGTTTTTCTACCTCTGATTCTCTATCACAGTCCAATTCTTGGTGAGGCCCACTAGTGGTATATGTTCCACATGAGTGACTCCTGGTGAGCAGATGACACAGGGTCAGGTAATTGTGAATCCCAGCTAGGGGATGGTCCCGGCATTGCATGATTGTTATTCCTGGGGAGGCCGTGGTGCATACGCCACGTAAGAGTACGCAGAGGTGAATTCTTCATCATGTGATAGTGGCTCCTGGTCATGTGATCCCTGCATCACGTGATAGAGATTCCCAATGAGGAGATGGCCCCTGTATCACATGATAGCGATTCTCAATGTGGAGATAAAGCACTCTTTTGTTTAATTATACCTGATGAGATGACGACGCTCAGTAAATAATAAATCCGTACATATTCTTGTTACATACGTAAAGCTGTATGCAGTCTGGTAATCTGGAACATCCAGGCAAGCTCAGTGGCTTTCCGAGAGTCTGTTGTTATACAGTAAACCCCCAATACCTGATACTTGATGTCTATACCAGACTATGCTTAATTAGACTCCATCAGGCTTCAATTAAAATCAAACCGCGTCAAAATTAAAGCAATAAAAGCCTACTGGATGCTGCCTAATGCTGAGACTTCAAAAAAGTAGTGTAAGAAAGCAACAAACACGTCTACGCGTCAGTGTCACAGCAATTCAAGCGTTTCCTGCATCGCCAAGCATCTGGAGACCTACAGATGTGTCCTCATGTATCATGTATGCTGAAAGCACAGCAAATAGTCCTGTTTGGCTCGCCATGAATGCCAAAAGGGGCTATTTGGTGTGATTAGAGGATAGGTGTATAAGAATACAAAAGTACAGAGCACGGGGACACTGGGGCTAGCAGTACATGTAGCGCCTGTGTACAAAACAAACGTTAAAAAGGCAAAGGACAGATAGCCGATATTAATGGCCCTCATACACGGTGTAATGATAAGTTGGTAAGATGTGTAGTACGATTTCCCTTGAAATTCTTCATACGATGTGGTCAAATGTTGTACGATTGATCGTTACAATCTTCCAATATGATGCATAGAAGTGTATTAAAATTGTACTCCAAATCGTTGATCTTACTGTTTTGCAGTAAGATCTACGATCCAACTAGACGAGTGCGTGGACGCGCATCGGCATCGTATGCACACTTAAACAACACACGATGTGCACGATTGATCGTTACGTTTGATCGAAATCGTGCACATCGTATAAAAAATCGCACCGTGTATGGGCCGCTTTAGTGAGCCATGACGTACGCTCCGCCATACAGTGTTGGTCTTAATCTCCGCCTTTGTACCAATTCCTTTGCACCAAAAATACAAATCGCAAGTGCCTAGTACACCATAAGCGGCTTTATATACAGCTACAATGCGAATGAGAGGCTGCATTTTGGGAAAAGTACGAAAGTCTGTGAATCGGTTCCCGCGGTGCAGTGTCAAAGTTACCGTATGGCGCAAAATGGATAGGTGTATGAGGTCGCATCTGTATGGGAGGGCCCATTAAATATATAGTACACTACACTGCAAGGGGGAGCTAGAGGAACACTTCTAATTCCAAGCCAGGACGATGCGTTGCCTCTGCTTTTATCTAGCGTTTCCCTGTTCGAGACCTTATGGTAATGTGTTTTTGTTTTGATCTATTTAGTTTTATTTTATAAACAAGCCAGATTGGATCCGTCACATTTTATAATCTTGGATCGGTGTTTATGGTCCTGTCACCACACAGATTGCACGAGGAGAACATTTCCAATGCACTTTTTTTTTTTTTCCATTTTGTTTTAATTGAAGGAAAATATTGTGTAACTGTTTGTTCCGAACAGTCAGACTGAACAGAAGAAAGGGCTTAGGGCCTGATTCAGAGCCGGGCGCTATTTGCGGACGGTCGTTCCAAAAAAGGGGCCGGCTATTTAAATTGAGCGCTCGCTCTTTGCGGTTTGTTGACGCCTCTATGTCTGAGCAAGCGAATGAAAAATGCGCTCGCTATTTTGTAAAGACGCCCTTTTGCCGTTCGCATCACACGTCATCTACGGTATTTATTAGATTAATCGGGTACATCGAAAGGCATCTGAACTGCTCGCAGTGCTTGTGGTAGGTTTTTCTTACCGCAATCACTGCGAGCAGTTCAGGCTAAAAGACAACCAAGTGACGTGGTCGATGACGCTCCTTTACTAATTATGCACTCGCATCAAATGCTGTTTTGACCGTTAGGCACGCCTGCGTTCGGATCTCCACTCCCCCTTTTTCAAGCACCTTCCCCTGTTACCACCCACAAACGGTACATTCTGTCAATCAAATTAGCAGCCCCTCGCTGTTTTGCGAGCGCACGATTTCCGATCTCAATGACTGGTTTGCGCATGCGCATTACGACCCATACGCATGCGCAGTTGTGCCAACATCGCTTAGAGCGAACGAGAGGCCGCTTACGAGCAGCTCTGAATCAGGCCCTTACTCCATTGGTTCTGCACTAGAGACGGCTGCCTGCACTCATTACATACAGCCTCTGAGTTTCTAGGCTGTACTTTGAAAAGCAGCAGTTTTAACAGCATTTGTCCGTACCCCAGTATGGCTGACATGACTGGTCCCACACATGCTTCTCCACCACTCTTCCAAAGTAGCAAATAAAATAGATAATGCCGGTTTTGCAGAGCTCCTGGCGAAAACGTCCACATTTGTCGTTTCTCATGATGGTTCGACCACATATGGAGCTGTTCAGTTGTGGATGATGTTTCCTAGTTATTTTGCAGGTTAGAGAATAAGTAAATCTGCTCATAATCATGAAATTATATAAAAAATGTTTACCGAACTGTTTATACCTTGGTAAATATGGGCCTGATTCAGAGCTGAACGCTCTGACCAGAGCGCTCGCTCTGAATCAGGGCCCTCCTCCATGAAAATGGAGCGGCCTCCTGGACGCTCGTATAGCTGTGGGTGACCACCCACAGCTATAACGAGCATCCATGATGATGGTCGCGATGGTCTTGACCATCGCAACCATCGGGCTTGCGACGGAGACCCTGCGGTAGGGTCTCGCTTCCGCAATCCCTGGAGTGATTTTGGCTCCCATGGGAACGCCTCCATCTGGCAGGCACGCCCCCGGCCCACCCACCAAAGGGGGCGTGCTGTCAATCAACATCGACAGCACGCCCCCTTTGGTGCGAGACCCGGAGCGATGGAAAGCCCTTCACTCCCCGGGTCTCGCGCATGCGCACGACGGAGCTCCCTCCATCGTGCGCATGCGCAGTGGGGAACATCGTCCCGCTTGCGAGCGTACTGCCGCTCGCGAGCGGGTCTGAATGACCCCCTAAGTCCACAGAGTTCTGTTTTATCTTCTCTGTAGTAGGCTGTCATGTTAGGGGGGAGTTTTGTCTCTAACAGAGCAAATAGTGACTGATAGTTTGGTCGGCAGACTTGATTTGCAGAAACAGAGTGCGGATGGGCTGATGCATGCGCAGGGGTGTGGCCGATGATGTCACAGCAGGTCATATGATTTCTGCTTTTCGAATTGTATAGGGTCCCATTCGGACACTGTCCTAAAGATGTGGGAGGGGCTTTGTCTGTCTGTCATGGCGCAGTAAGCACTTTGCCATTTATCAGAGCTGCTGTCTGCAGAATATTTTACCTTCCTGGTGGATCTAGGAGAATTTGAAAGCTGGGGCCTAGTGACGCTATCCGGATGACTGGTCTATAGTAAAAAGGGCGACATGTTAACGGTCGACTGATAAAGGTGGGCAGTGTCAAAGGTCGACAGGGACAAATGGTCGACACATAATGTTTTTTTGTGTGTTTTCAGCTGGTTTTTAAGTTTAGGGTTCGGTTACCGAAGGGGACAGTTAGGATTAGGTTTAAGTACTTGTGGTAGGGTACGGTTAGGCACCATGGGGAGTATTAGGGTTAGGCACCAGGGGGAGGGTTAGGATTAGGCTTAAAAAAAAATGTAAACCATTTTTGTGTCAACCATATGTGTTGACCTTTTGCCTGTTAGCCATTTGATGTCGACCTATACATTGTTGACCTAATACCTGTCGTCTTTTATATCACACCCCCCTAGTTACAGCCTCCAAATTTGCAAAGAAATAGCTCTGTTTTGGCATTAAAAAACATTGGCCATGTGGTTAAGTGAAGATCAGTGAGGGAATAAAAAGTGAGCCTTAATTATGTATTGGTGTACAATATTTCCTCTTAAAGATATACAGTCCCAGCTTTGCAGAATCTCAAGGAACACAGAAAAAAAAGAGATTTGCCCCCCAGCACACTGCAGCAAAAACAATACTTAAATCCTACATGATAATAGCGATTCAGAGGTATTAGTTACATACATTTGCAAATATATGAATAAGCGCCAGGCCAATCGTCAAGGCTCCTCTATACTGGCGTCCCTAGCATTAAGGGGTTCACGTCCGAGAAGCAAGGCACCCCAAAAAAAATTCCAACCTTCTAAGAATCTCAAGGAAGTTGTAAGCTGAATGAAAACCAGCCGTTCATGCCGCTAAATGTTTGGTTTGGTGCAACAGAGGAAGTTACTTTCTAGCAAAGCTGAAATGTGCAATAATTCTTATCAACCAATCAGCAACTTGATCTGTGTAGTGTCACTTATGCTGGCTACACACTATACAGATATATCTGCAGATGATGGTAATTCATACACACGGAACGGCCATCATCTGCTTCTGCCCGCGTGTCCCGGGGTGTGCCGCGCCCCCTTCCCTGCATTTGCTGCTGTGTGTATACCTGCGGTCTGTAGGTACACACTTGCCCATGGACAGATATGTCTGCAGATATATCTGTCCATCGGCTGTACAGCACAGCCAATGCGATGTCTGTGAACGACGTCGTTCACAGACATATCGCGTGAACACACTGGCCGACGGCCAGCAGATGTATCGGCTGATCAATTGATCGGCCAGTGTGTACCCAACATAAGGATCTCACTGGTGTTGTGGTTTGCACCTAAATGCCACACTAGTCGCTAGTAAATGAGTCGCGTTTCTAGTTCCTCGTTGCAGTCAATACTTTTAACCCAAAACAACAGCTTTGTAAACGCTATAAATAAAAGCTGCAATCGCACACAGGTGTACTTATTCTGGAAAGAGAAAGTTTAGTACCTTTTAAGTATGCACCTGACAGTCGTTTTTCTCAGCTGTCTTCCTGCAAATCATTATCTCCATTAGGAAAATCTCTCCAGAGGGCAGGAACTATGGCTGGCAGGCTTGCACAGCTCTCAGCATGTCATGCGATGGTGGAGGAGGGGGAAAATGCTACAGTGCAGACAGAGCTCAGAGAGGGATTCCAAAGCCTCTCTGCTTATGATATCTTGTGATTATGGCAGTGTTTCCCAAACTTTCTCAGTTACCTTAGAGTCTCCATAATTTTTTCAAGGCACCCACTAAGCCAAAATAATTACTGAGCAGTCCCATTGTTTAAATAGATGGGTCAAGATAACGTAATACGTATTTTAAAAAGAAAGGGAAAAACTGCAATTCTCTCCCTTTGCCCCCTCCATGCCCCTGCCTTTGCCTCCTCCATGTCTCTGCCTTTGCCTCTCTCCATGTACCCCCCCCTTACTGACCTTCAGTTGTAATTGCCAGAGCCATTCTTCAACATTGCACCTCAGAACACTTCCTGTATGATCTTCCACAACGGACTGTGCTGTAGGACCCCAGTGAGCAACAGGCAGCCTCAGGATACACTGCCAGCTGCTGAACATTGACCGCTCTCTCTCCCCGTTCATTGCAACCACCCCCTCGGCCTACTCAGTGCCGCCATCCTTTCTTCCACTCGTGCAAGAAAAAAAATATTTTACACCCCAAAAAAATATACTGGCAGGCCTCTTTAGGCCATCGGGCACCCTGGTGACAGTGCCGCGGCACCCCAGGGAGTCGGGCGAACACAGTTTGGGAACCACTGGGTTATGGTGTACATGATAATTGCATAACACTGTCCAAACTGCAGAATCATTAACTGTAGCAGCCTGAAAAAACAAACCAGGGAAAAAAATAATTTAATTTGTTAGGAAGAAACACAGATGGTTTGGTCTGATGTGTTCCTTGCAGATATTGGTCGGAAATTCAATTCAATGCGAAGATGAATAGCCGCGGTAGGGAGCTTCCACAGCTATTCAATACAACGTATGCTGTATGCCTTGTTGGGAATTGGTTAAGTGAGAGAATGCTGGTTCTCGTGACTTAACGTGGGTGTTTAGGCGCGAGAAACGGCATTCTGTGACTAAAGCTCCGGGCGCGCTGCTGTTAGCGCCACGCTAAGCCGGCAAACAGCTGCGTGGCCGGCACTTTGTCGGATTTCTCCTCGCAAGAAAAAAAATTATTTAGCCCGCCCAAACAGTGCGGTTTATTGAGTGGCTGCGGGAGCTCCCTCTCGTGGCTATTCATCTTCGCATTGAATTCAGCCCATTGATGGGTAAGACGTGGTAACTGCATGTACATTAGTGCCTTAGGGGTCTATTTACTATGCAGTGTTAGGAGACAGATTGAAAAGTGATAAGAAAGTGATAAGGTGCCAGCCAATCAGCTCCCAACTGTCATCTCTTGTCACTTTCTTATCACTTTTCACTCTGTCTACTAACACTGCTTAGTAAATAGACCCCTTAATCTTGTCTAGCGCAATGCTTTCTTCATAATATTGGCTGATCGTACAGTCGTTCCTCTTCCCCTGCAGTGCCTACACTGAACGATACATCGTTCAGCGCAGGCACCCTCCCTCATCCCTGAACATGGCCAATCTGTCATTAACGGCAGATTGACCGGCATGTTCAGGCGATGATTGATGTCGTAAACGACCAGCGGGAGCGCGCATCGCTGGTCGTTTTCCGACATTATAGGGCACGATTAATGAGCGATTGAACGATTACGATGTCTTAATCGTTCAATCGCTCATTACAATCGCCCTAATGGATTCGCAGCTCTACTCTGGGGGAGCCAATGTTTGCTTCTGCTCCTACGGCATCCAGAAGGGCCCCTGCTGTCTCTCAATATTGTCTTCTCGTTTATCTTTTATTGTGGCTACTGCAGCAATGCCATGTGCATACGTCTCCCGGATAATAATTGGCAAGTTTTCGGTTTAATATTCATAGTTAATAAAAGACAGACATGTTGGTGGTAAAACAAAGTATGCTGGACGCCCACAAAACATCGTCACATGCTTTGAGGATTAAAACTGCGCACTGGCGGAAAGTTTTTTTTTACAGTTTGCAAGAACTGAAGCCTGGCGAAGGAAAGGGATTTTTCATGTTAGAACTATGCTGAATATATTCTAAAAAGAATTTTGGATGTTTACTTCTAGTTTAAGTAAAGTGTTTCCAAGTGCAGCTCATTGGATGTCCAATAATGCTGGGAGTTGTTGTTCATTGGGAAGTTGCTGTGTGTTATGCCTTGTATCAGAATAGTGATAGAGCTTACAAATAAACTGGAAATTTCATATTAAACTTGTGCCACTACAAGTCCCAGCATAATCCGCCAGCTTCTGGCTAGAACTACAGTAGAGCACCACAGAATGCCTTGCTTTTAGGCAAATGCGAGCTCCTGAGTAACAAGTGACTAATTAGTGATGATTTGGAATGTCCCCCTTTACCTCTGTCACTTTCTACAGTTCATGCAATGCAGCGTGAGGGCCAGTTTCCTGGTGGTCCGTGCACCGGGTACTGTTTAAGCATAAATCGTTGACTGGGACTGAGCTTCTCGACCAGTAAATCTGCAGTTAGAGATCTGCAGAGTACAGACACCTGTCAGTCTCACCTTTCATTTATTATTACACATTCTGCAGCGTGCACATACACAGTAGGGTTCATGATTACGGTCAGAAGTCAGTTCACCTGCCGGTATGTTTTTGGAGTGTTGGAGGAAACCCACGCATTACTGCCTCAGTCGTGTGAGGCAGTAATGCTGACCACTACGCCAATCGTGCTGCCCCGGCCTGTGATATTTAAGCTTTTATCTACATCACGGGGTCTTCAACCTTGGCCCTCCAACTGCTGTGGAACTACACATCCCAGCATGCACTGCCACCTTTTTGATATAACAGCATGCTAAAACTATGGCAGTGCATGCTGGGATGCATAGTTCCACAGCAGCTGGAGGGCCAAGGTTGAAGACCCCTGATCTACATGATTGTGATAAAACCAAAATGGAATGTATTGGAGCATACACACGGTCAGATTTGTCAGATCTGTCAGATGAACGATTTTATCAAAGATCTGAACGATTTTTGACTGCAGTAGAATGAATGGAATCGTCCAAGTCTGACTGCAAACACATCTGATGTCAGATATTGTTATCTGACCATCGGGAACGAGCGTCGTTCAAATCGTTCATCTGATATGAACTTCAGATATGAACGATTGAACGATTTTTTAAATCGTTATCGTTCAGATCTGAAGACAAATCTGACCGTGTGTATGCACCATATGAAAGGTTGAAGCCTGGCTATTTTACTACGATTTATTTTTGTTTTCTGCAAACCTCAAGTTAGATTGTTATGTGACCAAATCTGAGGAGTTTGTCTTATTAAAAATATCATTCTGGTAGGTGAACTGGCTCCTGGCATATAAAAAAAACCCTATTGTGTGTTGGTAGCGTGTGTTATCCCATAGATTCTGTGTTAAGTGCTGGAATCTATGGGTTTCCCCCGGGTGAGGGGGCTCCTGAAGCTGCAAGGAACACAAAATCTGCATTTAGTGCACCCTCTGGGGCTTAACGCGCAGGGATGTGACGCTTAATTGAATAGTGCAAGGCTGACCATTATCCGCACGTTTGAATCTGCCCCTAAATGTTCTCTGTATAGTGCTGCATATGGAAGCACTTTACAAATAAAGGTTAATTAACAAAATGGCTTAGTATTTTTTTGGCTTGGTAAATGCATCCTCCGGAATATAGGCCCAGCCCACAAAACGCTGCGTGTACGGGGACAGCTCGTACGTAGGTAATGTGGGCACCAAACTCAGTAGCATCTCCACCTAGCACCGGGGTAATGGGAATGGAACACTGGACACCTGCTGCAAATGGAATGCATACAGGAAGCTGATGCCACTCTACGCGCGTTCAGAATTGGGCAAATCTAACCCAGAATGTTACAAAGGAATCAGTGCGGTGCAGGGTCCAATAGTTAACTTTGCATAGATACACTTATATTTAGCAACAAGATACATTTATTGATTAAAACACAGGATTCACAGTAGGTGCCCCTAAGGAAAACCGCCAGAGGGTGGCTGAAATGGCTGTCAGGCACCTATAGTAATGTCCTGAATCCTGTGTTTTCATCAATAACCTTCCTAAACATCTATCTCTCTATCTCATATCTATCTATCTACAGTGCCTTGCCAAAGTATTCACCCCCTTTGCATTTTTCATGTGTTGTTGCCTCACAACCTGGAATTAAAATGGATTGTTTGAAGGTGTGCATCGTTTCATTCACAGAACATGAATCAAACAACATTTAGGACAACATAACAGAAAACTTCACCGTGCATAACTATTCACACCCCTAAAGTCAGTACTTTGTCGATCCACTTTTGCGGCAATTACAGCTGCAAATCGCTTTGGATAAGTCTCTATGAGTTTGCCACATCTTGCCCCTGGGATTTTTGCCCATTCCTCAAGGCAAAACTGCTCCAGCTCCTTCGTGTCTCCTTATTTTTATCACTAAGTAATAGCTTTTTTCTGGCCACTCTTCCATAAAGCCCAGCTCTGTGGAGTGTACGGCTTATTGTGGTCACATGCACAGATACACCAGTCTCTGCTGTGGAAAACTGCAGCTCCTTCAGGGTTACCTTTGGTCTCTGTGCTGCCTCTCTGAATAATGCCCTCCTTGCCTGGACTGTGAGTATTGGTGGGCGGCCCTCTCTTGGCAGGTTTGTTGTGGTACTAAGGGCCTCATTCAGGTCGGAGGATGCAAGCGGTAGCTCAGAAACTGGATTGCATCCTGACCGCCCGCCTCTGTTTCGGTCGTTAGGCTGTGGGTTTACAGTACACCCACAGCTCTAACGACCGCTCGGGTGATGGTCGCGATGGTCTATGACCATCGCGACCATCGGGGCTTACGACGAGACCCTAGGGTAGGGTCTCACTTGTCGTAAGCCCCGGAGAGCTTCTGGCTCTGTCAGAGCTGGAAGCTCTCCACTGACATCACTAGTGATGCTAGTGGGGCCTCCCCCAAACGGTAGGCGTTCCCATGGGAACGCCTCCGTTTGGGCTGCCACCCCCCCTGGCCCGCCTTCCAAACGGGGCGAGCTGTCAATCAACATCGACAGCTCGCCCCCTTTGGAAAGAGACCCGCTACGACCGGCGCTGTCGGTCGTAGCAGGTCTCACGCATGCGCACGAGGGAGCCGGCTCCCTCGTGCGCATGCGCACTGGCCAAACATCGAGGCGGCCGTGCGGTCATAGACCGTACGGCCGCCTCTGAATAAGGTCCTATATTCTTTCCATTGGGTGATGATGATGGATTTGATGGTGCTATGGGGGATCATCAAAGATTTGGATTTTTTTTTTTTTATAACCCAACCCAGAATTGTACTTCTCAACAACTTTGTCCCTGACTTGTTTGGAGAGCTCCTTGGTCTTCATGGTGTGATGCCTCTTGCTTAGTGGTGTTGCAGCCTCTGGGGTCTTTCAGAAAAGGTGTGTTTATACTGACAGATCATGTGACACTTAGATTTCACACAGGGGGACTTCATTTCACTAATTATGTGACTTCTGAAGGTAATTGGTTGCACCAGAACTTTTGAGGGGCTTCATAGCAAAGGGGGTGATTACATATGCACATGCCAATTTTCAGAACTTTATTTATAAAGATTCTTTTTTAAATATATTTTTGTCATTTCACTTCGCCAAATAGACTATATTGTGCAGATCCATCACATAAAATTCAGATTAAAAAAATAAATAAATTACTGGTTGTAATGTAACAAAAAAGGTAAAAAGCCAAGGAGGGCGAATACTTTTGCAAATCTATCTATCGATCTATAATATATCTCTTAAGGGGGGTATCCACTAGATGAACAATTGAACGATAACGATAAAATTGTTCGATAATCGTGCGATAATCGTTTGAACATCGTTTGAAAATTTGGTCTTTTAGACATCTACCATCGTTCAAACATGCTGGTCAACCTGACGATATCGTCAGGTTCAGCATGTTTTCAGATGATTGATTGTGCCTGCACTGAACGACATATCGTTCAGTGTGGGCACCCTGCAGTGTAGTGAATGACTGAACGATTACGATATCGTTATCGTTCAGTCTTTTCACTGTCGGGTAGTGGAAACATTCCTTAACATCTCTCTATCTCATATCTATCTCATATCTATCTCATATCTATCTATCTCATATCTATCTATCTATCTATCTATCTGTCCATCCATCCATCTCATATCTATCCATCTATCTCATATGTATCTATCTATCTATCTCATATCTCTCTATCTCATACCGTGTTTCCCCGAAAATAAGCCCTACCCTTACTTTTGAAAAACGGTCCAAAATAAGCCCTAACAAAAAAAAAATAATGGTAAGTAAAGAATTGCAAAGCAGGACTGAGGCCATGATGGGGATAAAAGCAGGACTGAGGCCATGATGGGGATAAAAGCAGGACTGAGGCCATGATGGGGATAAAAGCAGGACTGAGGCCATGATGGGGATAAAAGCAGGACTGAGGGCATGATGGGGATAAAAGCAGGACTGAGGGCATGATGGGGATAAAAGCAGGACTGAGGGCATGATGGGGATAAAAGCAGGACTGAGGCCATGATGGGGATAAAAGCAGGACTGAGGCCATGATGGAGATAAAAGCAGGACTGAGGGCATGATGGGGATAAAAGCAGGACTGAGGGCATGATGGGGATAAAAGCAGGACTGAGGGCATGATGGGGATAAAAGCAGGACTGAGGGCATGATGTGGATAAAAGCAGGACTGAGGCCATGATGCTGTCAATGTTAATTAAAATAAGCCCTACCCCGAAAATAAGCCCTATGGAGTTTTTTGGACCAAAAAAAAAATAAGGCAGTGTCTTATTATCGGGGAAACACGGTATCTATCTATCTCTATCTCATATCTCTCTATCTTCTATCTATCTCATATCTCTCTATCTCATATCTATCTATCTATCCATCTCATATCTATCTATCTCTTATCTATTTCATATCTATCATATATATATATATATATATATATATATATATATATATATTTATTTATTTATTTTCAATGCAAGTAGCACTTTTAACATCAAAATGGCTTTAGAACTTAAACTATCTCTGAACCAATTCCAGCTGGTTGCATGCAGTTTGGTGGAGGTCAGAAACCTCTTTCCATGAATAGTAGCAATTTCAGGTATATGATAGGAAGCTGGGTGCTGCTGCCTGGCAGATGAAAGGACATGACACACATGACACACAGCTCTGAGAAGCCCCTTTGAGGATTCCACAGTTTCCTGTATTCTCAGCAATGAACAATCCTCAGGAGAGCTCTCCTAGAAATCTGAACTCGGACAAGAAAAATAGGGATATTCGTTCCTGTATAATCTGCCGAGAGACCACAGATGTGCCTTTAAAAGCTCTCTTTATGGTGACCAGTGGATGTAATGTGTCATTTTACATGGGAAGACTTCTCAAATATCCAATATAGTGTATATGCTAATCTGTAATCAATACCAGACTATGACAGAGCTTCTCTAATTCTGCAGCAAACTCTCCCCCCCCCCCCCCTCAGAAATGAAAATCCTCTATCCTTTAATAACTACAAATATCTTACTGTAAAGCTGCCCATCCACTAGGCGATTATACCTAGCGATGGAGCGATAACGACGGTCGTTATCGCTCCATCGCTTGGTAATCGCTCTCAAATCGGGCCGTAAAAGGTTAAAAACGACCAGCGATGCGCGCGCCCGCTGGTCGTTTTTAACATCAATCATCGCCCGAACATGACGGTCAACCTGACGACTGCTGTCAGGTTGCCATGTTCGGGGATGATTGATCTGCATACACTGAACATGCAGTTCACCCCGCGGGAGACGACGGCGTCGTAATCGTGCCGTCGTCCCCCGCATCGTTAAATGGATGGGCAGCATTAAGTCATACACTAGTATCTTTCTCCATTCAATATCAAACTCCTGTTGAGTTTTGTGGACACAATGAATCTCATTGTCGTCAATGATGGCATGCAAAACATGTAGACCCCCCAATAGTCCGAATTAGTATATTCTTCTAAAAAGTTCAACAGTACTTTATGGGGGCAATTCAGTTCCCAGCACAGCGATGTTACTCCCGGGATGAGTGTCTGGAGCTTTTCAAATCCACGCATCGCATGAGTCATGAGATGCATTTTCCGACTTAAGTGCCGTGCGCGATACTGTTACAGCACGCGATGCTGCCCCAAGGCACTAGTTAAGTCGAAATTGCGCTCGCACCTCAGGAGGGTGCGAACAGAAACCCACTAGTCGCGGATTTACAGCACTACCAATTGAATCGTTCGGGGCACTTATCCCAGAAGCTACATCGCCGCTCTGGGAATGAAAAAATCAGGACGAGCTAACTACTAAGAATGACTTAATTAATCATAACCACTGACTTTGGTAACCTACAGCATAAAGATACAGCTAGATCATGTCCTTAGGAGAACAGACAATCATCCATATCCAGGAATAGCTGGAATTAGAGATATTTCGGGAAACAATTGTCCCTTTTCGTCTTGACACAAAAATTACTGAACGGGATACATCGAAATTTGAAGAGTTTCTCATGTTCGACCAGTTATTAAATTCAGAGTTAGACCAATGAGAATGATGTCAAAGTGATTCCAGAACTTACTACCCTGTTTATTGACCATTCGACACTGAGAAATATCAGGATAATCCACGCAGGCTTTTACTAACAAATGATTACATATTTAACAGGATATAAATCCGATTCATCCACCCACCCACCTGTTGGATTTCTGCTTTAATATATAAAAAGACGGTCGTTTTATTGATTGCTGATCTGCTTCATTACTAACATAGGCCCTGATTCAGAGCCGGACGCTCTGACCAGAGCGCTCGCTCTGAATCAGGGCCCACCTCCATTACTATGGAGCGTCCTCCTGGACGCTCGTATAGCTGTGGGTCACCACCAGAAGCATATACGAGCGTGCAGGATGATGGTCGCGATGGTCTTGACCATCGCGACCATCGCCACTGCGAGCAGAAGCCTGCGGTTGAGTTTCTCAACCGCAAGGCCAAGAGTGATTTTGGCTCAATCGGAGCCAAAATCACTCCCACTGACATCACTAGTGATGTCAGTGGGGCCGGCTTCTGACGGTAGGCGTTCCCTTGGGAACGCCTTCGTCTGGCAGGCACGCCCACCAAAGGGGGCGTGCTGTCAATCAACACCGACAGCACGCCCCCTTTGATCAGACACTACGAGCGAAGGAAAGTCCTTCGCTCGTCGCGTCTCGCGCATGCGCACGACGGAGCTCCCTCCGTCGTGTGCATGCTCAGTGCAGACCATCGACCCACTTGCGAGCGGACAGCCGCTCGCGAGTGGGTCTGAATCAGGGCCATAAGCAGTAAAAAAAAGCCATATAACTGCTTTTTGTGCCTGACTAACAATTTAAGCAATACCATAGCTACCACTGGAGCCTTGTTTGTATTATATCTCCAACAGAGGGGATATAAGAACATATCCTCCCACACTCCAAAAATATACTGGTAGGTTAATTGGCTCCTAACAAAATTACCCATAGTGTGTATGTGTGTGCACATGTGGTAGGGAATATAGAGTGTAAGCTCCACTGGGGCAGGGACTGATGTGAATGGCCAAATATTCTCTGTAAAGCGCTGCGGAATATGTGTGCGCTATATAAATAACTGGTAATAAATAATAAATAAATAATAATATGTGCTTAAGGATATATAGCACCTTTGCACCAACTAATGTATGTCATTATACAGATCTGGTTATGTTTTTTAATTAATTACATTTTTTAATAGTTATCTCTTGGGGTTGTCATAACACATTGATTCAACTGGCCGGTTTTACGGTTTAATATTCTATGTTTATATTTTGATCCTTTTTTGAAAATAATTTTTCTTACATTATGCAATATATTAAATTATTTTCTGATCTAATAGCGCCGTCTACTATTTTGTTTACTTCTTAATCCTTTATATGGCTGTGTCCGCGTGGCAAAAAACCTCATTTATCAAAGTTCGCTGCTGATTGCTCACTGTATTGAAATGAAATTATCCAATACAGACGTCAGTCTTTGTATTTTCCAACTTACAGGCAGAGGTGCCCCCAGATTTCCAGTATTCTTATGCTGGCCATACACGCTACAATTATCGGGACGATCCGTCCGATATCGACAGATCGCCGCGTTAATTGTAGCGTGTGGGGGGGTGACCGAGGGTTAAATATTGCTCGGTCGGGCATGCTGGATTGTCCAGCATGCCCGTCCGATGCGATATTTAGCGGGTAAACTGTCGGCCGCATCGGGCAGTGTATGCCCAGCGCGGCCGACAGACCGACATTTCCAGTGTTCCTTCCTACAGAAGGAACAGGGAAATGTCTCCGCCCCCGGGGGCGGAGCGCGGATGTCGGGCTATACACTGTGAGATTTCTCTCACAGTGTATGCCGGCGACCTCTGCGGCTGGCAGGCTGCCAGATAAAATGTCTGTCGGTCTGACAGGCATTTTATCTGGTAGTGTATGCCCAGCATTAGTAGGCAAAACCTGCTATTATACAGTTATGTTTACGCTTTTATCTTCTATTTAAGTGTAAGGAGAGAGCAGCGCTCGGAGAATAATACTAATAACCATTCAGCCCACACTACCAAACAAAAGTGATTTTGCCTAATCTGTGAATGCGTGTAAAGCTGGGTACACACTATTCCATCCATGGTACGATATATCTTTCCGATACTTATTGGAGTGATATATTGTGCCCGCCCGATTGCTCGTGCCCGCAGGTCGTTCATCGCATGGTCCTGTGCTGCACAGCAAATGGGACGACGCGATGTATGGAGCCATGCTGCTAAATACAGCATGGAACGACACATCACGCCGTCGAACACTGTGTTACGGGCGCCGCATTCTATCGTTTGTGTTGTCACGCCGGTTGGTGCATTATGTACGGGTGCCTCAAGCTATCGTTATATTGTGTTGTCCCGCCGAATGGTGTTGTGTGTACCCGGCTTATGCCTTTCAGAAATTTGGAGTCTGTGTTTATGTTCTGTTGTATTAATTACGAACAAATAAACTATACAAACTTCAGTCATTGCCGATTGGTAGCTTCCAGGTTGTGTCTATCAGTAGGCTGTAATCCACTGTCTCTTGTCACAGCCAAAACCTCTCATTATCATTATTCTTATCTTTTATTTATGACCCGTCCACATGTTAGGCAGCCCACTGCATTGCTGGCAACAATAATGTAATTATCACCAAGTCAGTGCTTCAGGGCTCTGTATGTCACTGTTCAGAAATATAGCAGCATGCGGTGAATAACTAATAAACATAATATTTCCTGAGACAGCAGTGGGCCTGATTCAGAGATGTGTGTTTCCGATGCTTTGGGGACTGCGTAGGACCCGTTCTCGCTTGCAGACACCCAAAGCCGCATCATTTGTGGGGTGTAGCGTGGGCTTAACTGGTCGCCGTTCCCGCCGTCCAGGCGTGCAGAGCTGGGATTGCAAATGCAGAAGGTGGTGTCTGAATACTCCATCCGCATTTGTATCTGAGATGGACGGATTTGCTTGTGTGCGGCTGTGTAAATCCGTTGAGTCAGGCCCAGTGTTCCTCCGGCAACTAAGGAAGGGTAAAGTAGTTTAATTAAAAGTTGCTTGTAGTGAGGGGAACTTTTTATGAACCTGCGCACATTTTAGAGCGGTATAATTTTGTAGAACTGAAATCCCAGTCAATCACGGTTTGGATAAAACGGTATGTTTCCTTGGCAGAATCAAGCCAGGATATACAATATTTCATTTTCCACTCATTTTCTGTGGATTCCTATTGTATGCCGATTCCAGGCTAGAAAGCCAGTCCTGTAAACCGTACAAAAATGTTCCTTTATTTCAGTTGCCAGTTTGTCTTCCCATGGAACGACACATGAGTAACATTCAGTATACGCAGAATGCAGAAATGTAGAGGTGCTTGCTGACGTTTTGTTACACGGAAAGGTTTTACAAACTGAAAGGGGGCCGCCTTTATGAGTTAGGAGTTAGTCCAGCTAGTAGATGCAATTTTGTACTTTGAAAATGTCATGTTGCGCAGTGGGGGGGGGCAAATGTAAAATATGCAAATATACAGACAGATGTAGATATAGTAGAGGAGCTGGTCCCAGTGCAACTCTAAATCGCTGTGTAAAAATAGTGCCGACCAGTGTTGTGTACTATGAGCCTAATGCAGAGGTGTACGTTCATCCGAGGATGATTGACATGACACGGTGCAGGGTTGGGGGAAGGGGGGGGTACCTAGGTGCCGTGTCACCCTCTGCTGCATCTGCGACCACCATCGCGACCATCGGTTGCGATGATGGACGGTGCCGGGTCGCCAGCCAACTGTTTAAACCTCAGCTTACTAACGCTGGCCGGCTTGCAAGGCCAGGAAACAGCGTCTGCCGTTTCCGGGAACTCCAGTCGACACCGCACCGCCCTTTAAATGCCTCTGCCTGTCAATCCGTCAGAGGCATCAAAGGGGCTGCATGCAATTACGTAGGACCCATTCTGCACGCTCGCAGAATGAGTCCTGTGCACTCGCAGATTCCAAATCGTGAATGTGCATTCAACATTACACTTGCGTGCACTGCTGAGTCAGCCCCAATGTCTGTGTTTATGGTTTTCTCCTCATTACCTTGTGTAGCAGTGCTCCTCACAGTGACTGTAGGAAGTAGTGTTAGTAATAATGTATGTGTGTTTGTTATTCTCATTGCCTCTCATAGCCTTGTGTAGCAGTGCTCCTCACAGTGACTGTAGGAAGTAGTGTTAGTAATAATGTGTGTCTATTTGTTATTCTCATAACCTTGTGTACTGTAGCAGTGCTCCTCACAGTGACTGTAGGATGTAGTGTTAGTAATAATGTGTGTGTGTTTGTTATTCTCATAACCTCTCATAGCCTTGTGTAGCAGTGCTCCTCACAGTGACTGTTGGAAGTAGTGTTAGTAATAATGTGTGTGTTTTGTTATTCTCATTAGCTATCATAACCTTGTGTAGCAGTGCTCCTTACAGTGACTGTGGGAAGTAGTGTTAGTAATAATGTGTGTGTGTGTGTTATTCTCATTACCTATCATTACCTTGTGTAGCAGTGCTCCTCACAGTGACTGTAGGAAGTAGTGTTAGTAATAATGTGTATTTGTTATTCTCATTAACTCTCATAACCGTGTATACTGTAGCAGTGCTCCTCACAGTGACTGTAGGAAGTAGTGTTAGTAATAATGTATGTGTGTGTTTGTTATTCTCATTACCTCTCATAACCTTGTGTAGCAGTGCTCCTCACAGTGACTGTAGGAAGTAGTGTTAGTTGTAATGTGTGTGTGTGTTATTCTCATTACCTCTCATAACCATGTGTAGCAGTGCTCCTCATAGTGACTGTAGGAAGTAGTGTTAGTAATAATGTGTGTGTGTTAGTTATTCTCATTACCTCTCATAACCTTGTGCAGCAGTGCTCCTCACAGTGACTGTAGGAAGTAGTGTTAGTAATAATGTATGTGTGTTTGGTATTCTCATTACCTCTCATAACCTTGTGTACTGTAGCAGTGCTCCTTACAGTGACTGTGGGAAGTAGTGTTAGTAATAATGTGTGTGTGTGTGTGTATGTTTGTTATTCTCATAACCTTGTGTACTGTAGCCGTGCCCCTCACAGTGACTGTAGGAAGTAGTGTTAGTAATAATGTGTGTGTTTGTTATTCTCATTAACCTCTCATATCCTTGTGTACTGTAGCAGTGCTCCTTACAGTGACTGTGGGAAGTAGTGTTAGTAATAATGTGTGTGTGTTTGTTATTCTCATAACCTTGTGTACTGTAGCCGTGTCCCTCACAGTGACTGTGGGAAGTAGTGTTAGTAAAAATGTGTGTGTTTGTTATTCTCATTAACGCTCATAACCTTGTGTAGCAGTGCTCCTCACAGTGACTGTAGGAAGTAGTGTTAGTAAAAATGTGTGTGTTTGTTATTCTCATTAACTCTCATATCCTTGTGTACTGTAGCAGTTCTCCTTACAGTGACTGTGGGAAGTAGTGTTAGTAATAATAATGTGTGTGTGTTTGTTATTCTCATAACCTTGTGTACTATAGCCGTGCCCCTCACAGTGACTGTAGAAAGTAGTGTTAGTAAAAATGTGTGTGTCCGTTATTCTCATTACCTCTTATAACCTTGTGTAGCAGTGCTCCTCACAGTGACTGTAGGAAGTAGTGTTAGTAATAATGTGTATTTGTTATTCTCATTAACTCTCATAACCTTGTATACTGTAGCAGTGCTCCTCACAGTGACTATAGGAAGTAGTAGTAATAATGTGTGTGTTAGTTATTCTCATTACCTCTCATAACCTTGTGTACTGTAGCAGTGCTCCTTACAGTGACTGTAGGAAGTAGTGTTAGTAATAATGTGTGTATGTTTGTTATTCTCATTACCTATCATTACCTTGTGTACTGTAGCACTGCTCCTTACAGTGACTGTAGGAAGTAGTGTTAGTAATAATGTGTGTATGTTTGTTATTCTCATTACCTATCATTACCTTGTGTAGCAGTGCTCCTTACAGTGACTGAAGGAAGTAGTGTTAGTAGTAATGTGTGTATGTTTGTTATTCTCATTACCTATCATTACCTTGTGTACTGTAGCAGTGCTCCTTACAGTGACTGTAGGAAGTAGTGTCAGTAATAATGTGTGTGTGGTTGTTATTCTCATTACCTTGTGTAGCAGTGCTCCTCACAGTATTATTAATGAAATGTGTTTCGCAAGCCAATTAAAAATGATAGTTTTTTTTCCACAACCAAATAGTCGTCATTCATCTCACTGGTAATAAATCAGTGCTACAATATGTAAATAAAATATGCACCAGACAAGAAATACAGAATTTCTGGAAGCCCCGAATGCGGCATATGATAAATTGGGAACGGCTTCTCTTCAGAGCGACCTTCTGTTCTTTAAATATTCTGTCTCTTTGTTTAAAAATATTTCACGATTTTATGAATAAGCAGCCGGGCGCGCTATTTATAGCAGCTTCTGCAAACCCAAGTGGTGAAAGGAGCTCATTTACAGAAAAAAAAAAAAAAATCCAGTATTTTTTTTTTACTGCAATGTCAGACACTATAAAAGTCCTACCGCTGCAGCGTAACTGTTGTCAGCGGTATTTCTGTAACGAAGAGTCACATAAATATTCTCTTAATGTGCTATACACTCTGGATAAGGTATCCGGATTAAAGAACAACAGTGTCTATATAGACAGCCAGTAGGTCGACAGGTACAAAAGGTCAACTGAGAAATGGCTGACAGTGCACATGGTCGACATGGACAAATGGTTGACACAAAAAAATGTCTGCCACCTGTTTTTTCAACATTTTTAAAGTTAGGGTTGGGTACATGCCGTATGGTTAGGCTGCGGAAGGGGACGGTTCTGGAAAGGCACTAGGGGGAGGGGGAGGGTTAGGGTTAAGGTAGGGTTAGGCACTTTGGGGAGGGTTAGGGTTGGGCACTAGGGGAAGGGTTAGGATGAAAATTAGGCTTACAGTTAAAAAAAAAAATGTCAACCTTTTTGTACCTGTCGACCATTTGCAGTCGACCATATGTGTCGATCTTTTGTCCCTGCCTACCGTCTATTGAGTTTCTATTTAGCCTTTGTCAATCTTCAATATCACGGCCAGTGGATATTTGCTCAGCAACTGCATAAATTTAGATAGAGTGCTGCAATAGTGCTAAGTGGGAGGTCAGTGCACAGTAGACAGCCACCAGAATAGATGATCATGACCAATACACTGTCCTACTCATCTTACTGGCTTTTGATGCTGGATTGGCCACGATTGCAGCCTGCTGCAGTATATCTAGAGTCCATGCAAAACAGCATTAGATGTCTGTATAGCGAGCACCACCAACATGGTATCCAGTGATCTTACCGCCTCCGTTCACCTTCCCAGTGTACTCGAGCTGTATGAATGCCAGGAGACAGAAAGTCACTGCCTGCAGCCATTTTTTTGGGAGTCCTATGAGGTCTACACTACAGAGGCACATCCTTCCCTGACTCTTTATAAGAGCCTGCTGGCTCCTCAGTTCTGCATTACCGTGCTCACCACTGCAGTGTATGTAGGTCATCGTATAACAATCTGCTGCACAAACTCTAATGACGAGCCATTAAAAGGGCTGCAGTCTCTCGGTTCCAGCCGTTGCACACCTCTGCCTGCCTTGCATGTATTCTGGAAGCCAGACCCAGAAGATATAAGGTGTGCAGAAAAAGGTCGCTGGAGGCAGTTCTGAAAATAAAGATCGTTGTGGAAGATTGCCATCATGAAAGCTTTGTCCAGACATGCTCAGCCCTGCAATAAATGTATTGCAAATCAGAAGGATAATGTTCTGAATGTTTGGCGAGAACAATTACAGGAGTTTTTACATTTATATCATTACGGTCATTTGTTCAAAGATCAATGGAAATTATATTATTTTTTTTCCTGTTTTCCCAACATCATTAAAATAAATATAGAAAAGTCCAGTTAAGAATATAGAAATCTGTTTGAAATATCCTTTTGCTGTTGAGTAGAGACACTTGTTTTGAAATTCTATTGATTCAACCTTGTTCAATGCCCTAAGATATAAAAATTAGTTTTTGGGTTGAACTAGATCGGTTGTATGTATATCTGTAAGCTGTAAACTTAAACAGAAGTCTCTGATTTTTTTTTTTACTCTTTAAAAAGCAAGTTAAATGCCTTTCCAAGCATGCCTTTAACAGTTTACTCAGTTATCCTCATACAAATCATTCTCCTTTTCAAAATCTCTCTGACTGACACACAAAAATGGCTGCCAGAGAGTGAGAATGCTGAATAGATAAGGGGCTATGATGATGGCTGAGGAGGGGATGTTTCAATGCAGACATAGCTCAGATGGGGTTGGGTACACTCTGGATCCTGGTGGTCAAGATACCGACGTGGCATCCCGACAGGGTTAGGATACCGACACTTGTTGGTCGGTATCCTAACCCTGTGCCTAAACCTAACCTCCCCTAATGTTTAAACCTAACCCTGCTATTTACCTTTTGGGATTCTGGCGGTCGAGATGCCAAGATTGTGACAGGTGTCGGGATTCTGAGCACTGGAATTCCCACAGTCGTTATTATTATGACTGCATCCCCTCAGATGGGCATTCCAAAGACTCAGCTCATTACAGCATGTGACATGTGACTGTGGTTGCCATAGTAGTCCAGAATCCTACATTAATAGCAGCCTGCAGGGAAGAAAAGAATGGAAATAGTAAATACAATGGGATTTTAATCGGAATGCAGCTTTACAACCATTATATTTTGTAGTGTTTTTAATTTTTTCTAATTCCAATTATTAAAATGATTTCAAGTTCAAAGTTTAAATTCACTGTAGTAGTGGAGAAACCATAAATATTCTGTACAGTGTAGACATTTAGGTTGAACCTGTTTGACTGGCTTGAATTTAATTTGTACCGTCAAGGAGGGAACTATTACCTGTAAGCGCAACTGAAGATGCTGGCACTATATAATACCCCTTTCACACCAAAGTCCCGGGTCTGACCCGGGATTTGAAACACGTTTCCAAGCCGGATAAGACCCGGGACAGATCACCTTTTGGTCGGCACCGTTCACACCGGAGCCGGGTCAGCACTGGCCCAGCTCTCCGGCGCAGGTGAGCAGCGCTTCTTACCCTCCCTCCCCCTCCGCGACCCCCTTACCTTACTCCGAAGCAGTCCAGAGGCACAGAGGATGGGTGGGGTGCGCTGCCCCGTTCTGGTCAGCCCGGCAGTGGACGCTTGGAGAAGATGTCATCTCCAAGGGCCACTGAAGCCGGCCAATCAGGCGACATGCGGCGCGACCCGGGTCATGGTGATCTGGGTCGCTCCGTTTACACTGCTGGGTGACACGGGAATGACCCGTGCTCAACCCTGCAATCCAGCCGTTTCGGATCCCCGGGTCACTAGACCCGCGTAGATCCGTTCACACCGCCAAAAATCCCAGGTTGATGTGCGTTCACGTGCATCAACCAGGGATTTTTAAGTCGGTGTAAAAGGGGTATTAGTGATGATAATAATATAATACACTCAGTTTTACGGCACAACAGACAACTTTCAGCACTTGGAGAAATAGTGTACAGATGTGATTGTAGCGGGTTGGATATGAGATCCCGGCTGTCGGGATGCCGCTGGCCAGAATACTGACAGCGGCATTCCAACAGTCAGAATCCCGACAACCCATAAGGAAATAAGGTAAGATTAACCCTTAACCCTAACCTCCCCCCTAGTGCCTATACCTAACCTCCCCCTCCCCGCACCCTAATCCTAACCTCCTAACCCTCCCCCCACCATAAACCTAAACCCCCACCGTGCCTAACCCTTCCCCTAACGCCTGACACCAGCGGGATGCTGACGGTCGGGATTCTGGTGCCAGTACTTCAGCCATCGGCATCCCGCACGGCGGGATGCTGACTACATCCCGAATGTAGCACCTGATTGGACAAAAATACCCATGTCGCCCAATCAGGTGCCGCATTTAAGCCACACCTCCCGCTCAGGCCTGTCTTTAATTCTGAACTCTCCATATACAAGCTGTCTAGCTGCTCATGTCAAGTTTTCCAGTTCTTCATGAATTTTGGTTCAGCCCACATTAAGGCTGTATACAAGTATGAATACAGTCTGTCTCAGGGCTATCTAACACATCATGGCTTTTAATATATAGGGCCGAATTCAACTAGCCGTTAAAAGCCGAGCCGCGATGTTTTCACCGCCTTCGCATGTTTTTAGGCGATACTTTTCCCTGCACGATTCCACTTATCTCCGTATTCAATTTCAAAAGACGCGAAAAGGCAAACAGGCGAAAACGGCAAAAAAGTGAAACTAGGGAAATCAGTGTACCCCAGAAGAAGCTGCACTAACACTATAAATCAATATAGAAGTGTCCTAATAAAAGTGTTTTGTGCTCTTAAAGTGACAGAATCAGCTCTTATATGCATAAGTGCTAAAAAATTATGGAAAGCAATTTTCTTTTTTGAAAAATAAGTACCGAGGTGAAATTTGGGGTACGTGAAAATGGGTACTAGCATATTTATATGTCTCTAAAGGGAAGATCTTAAAAATACACCTGCTTCAGCCTCGTGTAATCCCAGAAACACCTGTCCCATCCATATAGTCCCCCCAAAGTGCCAGGCCCCCCCACTTTTTACCCTTTTTTAAATACTTTTTTTTACACTTTTTTTATTTTTTAGGACTGATTAGTCATTAGGGGAGGTGTCCAAAGGGTTCTGGACCAAGGACCTGATTCAGAGCCGGATGCTCTTTAAGAGCTCGCTCTGAATCAGGGCGTTTTTTTTTTTTTTTTCAGTTGCAGCCTCGTGGCCCCTCGCTAAGCTGTGGGTGACCACCCACAGGTTTTGCGGTCGGCTAGGTGATGGTCGCGATGATCGCGACCATTGGGGCTTGCGACGAGACCTTTGTGGTAGGGTCTCGTTCGTCGCAAGCCCCAGAGAGCTTCCTGCTCACTGGTGATGTCAGTGGTGCCTCACACAAACGGCAGGCGTTCCTTAGGGAACGCCTCAGTTTGTGTAGCCACCCCCCCGCCCGCCTACAAAACGGGGCGAGCTGTCGATCAACATCGAAAGCCACCACTTTTGTAGTGAGTCCCGGAGTGAGAGAATTTCTCTCTCGCTCCGGGGCTTGCACATGCGCGCGGCGCGCAGTACCCCAGCATCGACCCGCTCGTGAGTGCATTGTGCTCGCGAGCGGGTCTGAATCAGGCCCAAATCCCCACATTTGGACCCCAAAATAGAGATTTTGCACTTCCAGTTCGCCTGTCTATACATACAGTAGAGAAAACATTTCTCCTGTTTTTTTTCCGCTTAGGCGAAAACTCCTGCAATTGAATACGGAGATAAGTTGAAAACAGGCGAAAAAAGTCCAAATTGGCGAAAACCTTTCTCCAAACGGTGCTTTACGCGGCTAATTGAATACGGCCCATACTCTGAACGTAATCCATTGCTTGGCACCAATTGTAGCTTTTTAAATTGATAAGTATTTTCTTTAAAAATAGAATGAAAGCTGAATAAAAATGTTTTTATGTATCGTAGAGATAAATGAATGATATGTTCTTCCTATCCTGACTGTCAGATGATCTCTGTTTAAAAAAAGAAAATAAAAATAAAATAGTATTTCGCAGAAGCCTACTGGTTTTTTTTTTTTTCTGTGATACCATGTTACTGGCTTTAAACAATAAATAAACTCCAGATATCACCGCGGTAGTCTGCTGCAGGCACTGGTTGTTCCTCACCTTAATTAGACACTTGGGACCTGATCCAGAGGTGGACTTAGTGGAGCAATTACTTTCTACTGCGCCAATCTGTTTTACAGCTTGTACGGACACTGAAATTCTGTTCCTCAGTCCTTGCACATTGGGAACCACACGGATGTACACAAGGGAAGGGCTGTGTAGCTGTGTCGCCAGTAGACTGTGCTGCTGGCGCTTCTGCGTCGTATTACGCTTATATGGGGGGGGGGGAGGGGATCAGCGCATAGCCATAGCAGTGACTGCTCACATTTAGGCCACTTACGGTAGAGCAGACATCGCCGGTTTCACTGGGGAGCGAGGGAAAACTTACGAGTCCGGTGGTTGCGATGCGCCAATCCGCACCAGCATATAGCGTCGATGCCGATCCATTGAATCCGCCCTTGGAATGCCAGACCATTTGAAGTGCTTATAAAATGCTGTAGTGTCTGATGCATGACCAGGTTCTACTGTTTTTAAATTCATTTCTGTTGGTTCCACTTAATGCTTATTTCCCTTTCATGTCATTCCTAGAACTTGCACTGGAGAAAAGTGATTAAAACTAATAGCTGACTGATTGCTTTATGTTGTCAGACATTTTATCATTACTCTTAATGTATTTTTTTTCTTTAGGTGAAATATTTCTGTATACTTGTGGCTGCTAAGGATGTACCTGATGTTCCAGTTTCTGGGTAAATGAACATAATCGGCTTTGTAATAAATAAGTTTAGAGGGAAAGATATCTTTGTTAAGTCTAATGTTGGCGTTTATTATCTGGGAGGCTTCACTTCAAGTAAACTGATTTTTGTTTTCTTGTATTTGGAATTTTGATGATATCAAACTCGTGATGTTTTAATGATTGGCTCTGCTCGGTGCCATCCCTCAATCGATTACTGTCTCTGCTTATTCAGGACACCCAGAGGTGCTGCAATGGTAACAGCAAGTTAGCCCTCAGTCCTACATTGTATGTACATATATGCTCGTGTCTAGCCTGCTTAAGACTGGTATATTCACGCCGCTAGAGGTTAATCAACATTTGGTGGGTGACGCCCTCAGCAATTGCAGATTCCCCTGCAATCTGGTTTGTGTGGATGTTGTAATACAAGGATCGTGCCTGTCAGTGACAAATTGGAATACTGGGCCAGATTCTGCAAGGATCGCAGTTCCTAACACGCACGCAATCGACCGGTTGTTGCGTTCTGCGCATGCATAGGCATCGCCGTGCGCGAACCAGCCACTGCCATCGGGAACTGCGATCGCAAGGTCAGAGCTTGCTCAAGTGTGCGTGAGGCTGCGATGGTCCTCGATGTTACCGATGGTTCCGCAGTCTTGCTAAACATTACGGATGTGTGTAAGATAAAGCTGGCGTCCTTGTGTAGCGCTGCGGCGGCATAGCGATCGCAATGCCTTAGCATACTATCGCAGTTGAACTGCGTGCGTAATCGCTATTGCATTGGCAGTCGCGATCCGTAACGAATCTGGCCCGTCGTCCTCACTTTATGTCACCCGTACAGCAACTCTGTACTATATATAAGGGCTACATGACTGTATTAACGAGCAAAGATGTTTTCAAATCTCTGTTTAAATATAAGATACTGTAAGTTCTGATTACAATGGGCACCTGACGACTGCAGATATTGCTGCAAGAACATAGTGCAGCCTCCTCCAAGGAACACGGATAACATAGATTATTAGTGCTCACTTTCTGCTATATGTCTACACGTCTATGGAGCTGCAGCTCCCGGACCTCTAGCAATAGCCCCACTCAGTGATATTTAAAATAAAAACAATATATAAACAAACAGGAGTACACAAAAAGGAGACTTTTCAGATGAACAGCACAGAAATATACTTGGCTGCAGTCGGCTGATCTGGGCTGCAGGACAGTGAAGTGGTCTATTCCCTGGGGAAATTAAAGAGCGCCAGTCATGGAAATGATTGCAGTGCATCTGCCTCCCCTCCTCGCCCCTTCCCCAGACTAGTGTAATGTCTGCATACACTTTCCTGGCTTCTCAGAATTGTCCCTTTCATCTGAGAAGACTACGCCAGCCGATGAGATTACTGAGAATGACAGAATGCAAACAACAAGGAACATAAATCACTATGATCTATATAGAGCCGGCTGAGGTGTGACGTTCCGTGGTTGCTTCGCCGTTTAATGTACAGTGCAATAAATACACCTATGCCACATACATTTTACCTCTGTGCACCACAAGTCGGTGTTAAACATAACGCGTGAGCACCGTGTGCCTCGGTAGCGCTGAGCGTAAGTTAGTGCAGCTTTCTACCTTCAAATGGGTCTTATTCACAAAGTGATGCGAACGGGACGCACGAGCGGCTTCTGCTGATTAAAATGACATGCGGCATGCCTATATTCTGTGTGCGACTGTCACAGCCGCTGACACTGTAACGTAGCATTTCGCTTGCAGATACACCCGCAGTAGCACACAGAATACAGGCATGCCGCATGTCATTTTAATAAGGCAGAAGCTTGTGCTACCTATTCGCATCGTGGTTTGTGAGTAAGACGCATTTGCAGGTGAAAAGTTGCAGGAAACGACACTTGGCGCTACCAAGTCACGCCACAGCATGGCGCGACTAGAAGAGCTGTTTAACGAAAAGGAAGATAGGTATATGTGGACACATCTGTAGATATTTCAAATATGGGCAGCCACCCCTCCCATGGGTTTATTACACTTTCTGTAATGGTTTACCTTTCAGTCTTCCTCCGTCAAATTTCACATTGTGTCCCCTCATTGCTAAAAATTACCCCCTTTCCAAATGCTGTTCGCATATTTCTGTTGTATCACCACTGTACGTAATATACTAGGTAAGAGCTTATCGGTGACCTACAAAGAAGCAATATTACCTCCCTCTTCCTGCTCCCAGTACCTCTTCCTATAACTAGAATTATGCTGCTGGCTTCTACCACTACTTACTGTTACACCATCTGCACCTATATCTCCACGGTCCCTGAGGGACTATTCTGGTTCCCAGCCATGGGCTCCTGTCCCTTAGACTAAGCTTTATCTGTCCCACTGGCCATTGATCTTCAGTTTTGTATTAGGGTACATGTTTGTGGGATACCATGTTTTACACTTTGATTTGGCAGCTATCAAGTGAGAACTGTCTACTAGATTTGTTTGTGACGATCTTCCAGCAGAAAAGACATGCTGCCATAGACTTCTCATTTATTGACTAAATAGTCAGCAATGTCATTTTTTTTTTTCTTACATCTTGATAGTGCGACCTCCTAAATATTGATATGAGATTCCTATAGTAGGTCTGTACTTATTACATTCTTTCCTGCTGCATGGATCAGTAGTGGTCAGCAGCGTATCATTTATAGGGTTGGATAATGTTGCTGCAAAAAACACTATTCTTTAATATTCTTGCATATAGACCATGTGGATCTGTTTCCTTATTTACTCCTCAAATTGTATCTATAATAAGTAACCTGATGAACTGTTAATTTATGTATGCATTAATGAAATACATTTGAATTACTGGTCTTTTTGAGTATATGATCGTTAAAGTCCACAAAGTTGTGTTTTGACATCCTGTGTCTAGATGACGCTTGTATTAGATTGGTTTTTAGCTGTACAATTATTTAGTCCTTGTAAAGTGCGGCCAACTCTGATGAAACGCGTAAGGGGCATGGCCTGGTATACTACAAACTTCCATAAACTCTTCACAACAGGGGTATTGGGTTTTTCTTGTAGGGATTGATGTGCCTGTCTACCTTTTCTTTTTGGTATGCTTCCAACATATCTGTTTTATGCTGCTTTAATGAAATTTTTTTTTATGTTGGAATAAAACTCTCCCTTCGGAGCAGAAGTCCTATTTTTCTCTCTGCATATACAGTACAAGCCCCCTAGAAATCTTTCCATCCTAACCTTGTTTCAGCTTGCTATTGTATGAAACATCAATGGAGCTTCTGAAGAAAAGATGGCGTTTTTAACAATCCGGCGTGCAGCATATTTGAGATGTAATTGCTATACAGTCTCACCTCCCCGGTAGATATGAGAGACGCTCCGGCGATAAGCTCTTTGAGCTCCATTTTTTATTCACCACTCCGCGAAATGCCATTGTATTTGTAAATTCACATTTTGTGGCATTCATCGTCTATCAACAGAGCTGGGGTATTGGACAATTCATTCCCGCTGTGTGTTGATGTTGGGATATGTCTGGGGGTGCTTAAATTAAAATTTTCCAGGACGTTGTGACAGAGAGCAAACTTGTCTCAAAAAAGCTGCGCCATCTTCTTTCATGAGCTAGATATTTGGCCAAAAATGAGTTGACTGTAAAAGTAGTTCTGTTTATTTATGTACAGTTTATCATATAGGGCAGCATATTCCGTCTTGCTTTACAATTGGAAACAACAATAATAGAACAAAACTGGGTAGTAACAGACAGACATAAATGTAAGAGGGTCATTCTACGTCCGTTCAACCAGCTGTATCCACCAACCATCTCAGATTTTTACGAACATGTTTTAGTTAAGAGTGGATGTCAAAATAACTATTTCTGCCAAATATCTTGACTGTCTGACCATTAGTCAGGTAGCAGGAGCAGATATGGTTTCCCAATTGACGCGTTTCACTCCCAAAGTGGAGCTTTTTCAAGATCAGGATTAAGCTCCCTGCACTTCCGCATCCACATATAGGGTAATTCACCTGTCACTTTGCCATACCATCGCTATATTCATATATATATAAATGACAACCAATTGATATATAGTGGTTGGACTGTGAGAGTGTTAAATGGGCGCACTACATCCTGCCATAGTACAAGGACAACCAGATAGCCTGATACACTGTTGCTGGATATCTCTGGATACAACAGGCGCACTGTTGGTATTATCTTGCTCAGGGCCGGCGCTAGGCAGTGCTGCGCCCAGCGCCGTCCTGTTGCCGCCCCTTCCCTCCTCCGCTCCCTCCCCCCTGTGCTTAAATATGTCCTATACCGCCGGGCGGGTGGTGGGCATTTCCTGCGCCCTCTGGAAACAGTAGCGCTCTGGGCGACGGACCGGCTTGCCCGTGCCTGGAGCCGCTACTGATCTTGCTCCAAATACAAATAGAACCATTACAAAACATACTCCTGGATTATAGTGGTGAACCCCTTTACAACTGTGGATACAAGGTGGGAACACTTAAGCCTATACACTAAATAATTTGAATTGTGGTGGCAGGGGTGTATCTAGAGATCGAAGCGCCCCTGGCAATGTAATGGACTGGCGCCGCCCACCCCCCCTATGCAGTGCCCCCAATAGTAATCCCCCAGTAGTAATCTCCCCTATGCTGCATTGCCCCCAGTAGTAGCCCCCCTATACAGTGCCCCCAGTAGTAGCCCCCCTATACAGTGCCCCCAGTAGTAGTCCTCCCATACAGTGCCCCCCAGTACTAGACCTCAGTAGTAGTCCCCCCCTATACAATGCCCCCAGTAGTAGTCCCCCCTATATAGTGCCCCCATTAGTGGCCACCCCCCTAAATTGCCCCCAGTATTGGCCACCCCTATACTGTGCCCCCAGTAGTGGCCACCGACCCCCTAAATTGCCCCCAGTAGTGGCCACCCCTATACAGTGCTCCCAGTAGTGGCCACCCCCATAAATTGCCCCCAGTAGTGACCACTCCTATACAGTGCCCCCCAGTAATGGGCACCTCCCATAAAGTGCCCCCAGTAGCTGCCACCCCCGATTTCAGGGCCCCCCCCTGTAGTGCCAGGCTTACACACACCGCTGGCGGCTGTGTGTTTGTAAACGGTGTAGGGCAGACCGCTATCACTGCGGTCTGCCCTACACTTGTGGGGCTGGGGGCCTTGTCCACGCCTTGGCTACTGGTGGCACTGCTGGACGGCGCTCCCCCCTTTGGTCGGCGCCCCTGGCGAGTGCCATCCTGGCCAATGGGTAGATACGCCCCTGTGTGGTGGACTTTCAGCACACTACATAGTGGTGTGAACTGCAGATTGGACAGAGTTACTGTTACCATATTCTCTATTTGGATGAATATCAATTGATTTTGTATGCTTATTGAATACATTGTTTAATGTGAAAGATTTTTCTAAGTAGCAAATTGTGGAGTACAGTGTTACTAATTGTATTTTGATACATTTTATCTGTTTATATAATGAACTGTCTTTGTCAATAAATATGTTAAATGATTCAGAGTAGCCTATTTCCTATCAAGATTATTTAAGCCAGCAATTTAGTCTCGTCTCTCCCAATTATATTTATGCGGATGACGCACATTTTTAGCAAGAGAAACGCTCGGTGCGGCCGAGTCGCTCGGTACCTGGAGCACCGAGAGCGGCTATTTGGCACGACTGAAGCTACAGTAAGAAAGGACACATCTGTATTTCTGTTCAGACAAGTATATACAGCATCAAGAACCTTGCTCACTCCCCATAGTCCTCTCCTTCTACTGAGGATGTAGGCGGGTAACCCCTTTTAGCTTTCTTGCTTGTATTTTTGTCATACATCTATCCAGTGGTATGCAGTCGGGATGCCGACGGTCTAAATGCTGACCGTCAGCGTCCCGACTGTCTAATCCCGGCAAGTGTCTAATGACAGGCGTCGAAATCCAGACGCCTGTCATTAGACCTACGCCGGGAGCCCGACACCGATCGAAGGTAAACCAGGTGCGGAGGGGAGGGTTGGGGGCCCCTGGGGGGGACTTAGGGTCAGGCACCCCCACCTGCGAGGTTAGGGTTAGGGTAGGAGAAGGGGGGGTTAGGGTTAGGCACAAGGCACACCCAGGGGGAGGTTAGGGTTAGGCACCCCCCCGGGAGACTTAGGGTTAGGCTGCGGGGGAGGGGGGTAGGTTTAAGCACTTAGAGGGAGGTTAGCGTTAGGCACTTGGGGGGGGGGGTTAGGGTCAGGCACCCCTAAGGGAGGGTTAGGGATTGGGGGGGGAGGGTTAGGTTAGTAAATAGAAAAAATACATACCTGTCGGGATCTTCACTGCCGGGCTTCCGCTGTTGGGATTTGGACCAGCGGTAAATCATACTGATTCCGATCTATCATTACACCCAACCAGCGATTGCCACACCAGGACAAGTAGACATTAGCTTTGCAGGTCCTATACACGGACAAGAAGGAACAAGCTATTTGGCTCTCACCAGACCCTGCTCTTTGCCTAAATTAATTGTACAATTTGTTCAGTATGATTACACGGTAAGCCGACAGCCTGGGTGAAGAACAGAGTACACCACGCCCTGTCTGGCACCCATAGATGGCACGCTGTAGCACTATGATTTAAATCATACCCCACTGTATTTTGCAGCCTGTCTCAGCCCTTCGTGGCAGCTGCTGAATGCGTGGAATGTGTTTACATTCCGCACTAAGACTACTCTCTGGCAGCAATGAGACCTATTGATAGGATGGGCAAGCACCACACCATGCAATCTTATATAAACATTTGCACTGAGATGTGTTGAGGATTAGACAGCTAATTGGGTTATTGACTCCCGAGATAAGGTGATGTTTCACAGACACCACACCATGAGGCTATGATTGACTACTGCTTCCAGAGTCTCTGGCTAATGATCTTGTGTCATCCGTTGTCCTTCTGCCGGGCTCTTCTATTAATGTGACCTTGCCTGTGTGTACTATTAATTATTCTATTTAATTATTCTGAAAACAGTACACAGTTTGGGAAAGGCACAAAATGATTCTTTAAGCCTTTTTTTGTGGCTATGCCTAGATTCCATCGTTTCCGCTTAGCCCTAGGAATCTCATTGTTCCACGGCTGGTATGTTTAAGATCACGGGTGGCAAGAGAACAGCGACACCTAATGGTAAAAATTATTCTGATCATACATTATCAAGTAGAAAGGCATTGGAGCCCCCCAATATATGCCTCACAGCACTGAGGTCGTGGGTTTGATTCCCACCATCGCCCTAACTGTGTGGAGTTTGTATATTCTCTCTAGGCTTGCGTGGGTTTCCTCCGGGTGTTCCGGTTTCCTCCCACACTCCAAAAATATACTGGTAGGTTAAAAGACTCCCAACAAAAATTAACGTGTGTGTGGTGTGTGTGTGTGTGTGTATGTGTGTGAGCATGTGGTAGGGAATATAGAGTGTAAGCTCCACTGGGGCAGGGACTGATGTGAATGGCCAAATTTCTGTAAAGCGCTGCAGAATATGGGTCTGATTCAAACCCGTTTGCTGGGTCTCAGCTCTCGCAAGCCTGAGTGGACTCCCTGCTCTAATAGAGCAGGAAGTCCACTACTGACATCACTAGTGATGTCAGTAGGGCCGCCCACAAACGCCAGGCGTTCCTAAGGGAACGCCTGCGTTTGTGCAGCCACCCCCCCTCCCTGCCTACAAAACAGGGCGAGCTGTCAATCAACAGCAACATCCTGTCTTGTAGCGAGACCCGTAGTGACGGAGCAGCCGTCGTTGGACGGGTCTCGCACATGCGCACGCCGGAGGCGGCGCATGCGCAGTGGGGGACCATCGACCCACTTGCGAGCGGGTCTGAATCAGGCCCTGTGTGTGCGCTATATATATATATACTGTAACTGGTAATAAATAAATAAAGTGACACACCTGGTCTCTAGGACTTTGTGGGCAGCAATAATAATGAAAAAAAATAAATAAATAAAAGCTTGTAAGTTCCTTAATTTGCAGGATTGTGAAGCGGTTTCCATTCATTTTGCCTTGAAAGCTGCTGCGTAAAGCTGGGTATACCAGTTCTTCCATGTGTGATAAATTGATCCGACAGATCCACATTGTAAGCGAACAGCCAAATCCTGCGTGCAGCCAAATGGCCGGGTGATGACGCCACACATTTCTAGGTCACGGCTGACATCGTAACCGTCGCGATTGGTCACGTGATTGATCCCGATCCGATATTGATCAGGATTGTATAGTGTTCACTCTAGCTCCGGCGGCAGGCAGGGCGCCGGAGCTAGAGAGGGCAACCTTATGCGCGCACCCGAAAAGGGGCGTGGTCATGAAAAGGGGGCGTGTCTATAAGACGCGTCCCCTTTTCGTCATACTTGGGGGCGTGCCCGGCGCTTACGGACATGCCGGGCAGCCCCCAAGCGCTGCAGAAAGGGAGAATAGATGACGGGCGCATGCGCCCGGCGTCTATTCTCCGGCGGTGACCGGGACACCGCATGTTTCTCCACCTGCGGGACACTGCGTCCCGCGGGTGAGAACGGCACTCGCAGGCTGTGAGGGCAGGGCGCTTTTTGCCCTCCAGAAGGAGGGCAGGGCGCCGCGCCCCGCTAAAACAGCCTAGCGGGAACGCTAATTGTAGATCGTTTTGGTTCAACACACGCAGCAAGTATACATCTACAGATGTGTCCTTATTCACCTAGCAACCTGCGGCTCTCCAGCTGTTGTGAAACTACTAGTCCCAGCCTAACCTGGTAAAGCATGCTGGGAGTTGTGCAAATGAGACCCGTCGCTGCGGATAGCGAAGTGTACTTGAATGCAAATTGAACATCTTGGTCGCATCGTAGCATCACATAAAGCGCTCAGTGTACCAGGGACACTAGATGAGTACTGTTGTTGCACAGGAATTGGTATGAAGTTGCAGATTACACACAGTAATATATAGTGGGACGCATGGCGTGACTCTATATTGGAACGCTGCCTTTTGCACCCAGATTTGTAGATTGGTCGTGGTACTTTTGTTTTGTCGCATTAGTGATGCGACTGAAGCGCATTAGGGAAAAAGATGCACAGCGCGGCTGTGTCGCAAAGTCCGTGATACGTCAAACGGGGCTTATTACCGTGATTTGAGCAAACGTAAATGAGGACACCGCTGTCATTTTGTTTCTTAAGTTGCTGCGTGTTTGGGCAGCTTTTCCCAAATAAAGTGTCACTGACCATCGCTGCTGCCTAGTTTATCGCACTGGAGGAAATGTCTGCAAATGGATATCTATTTCATTGGGTGGAAAACACAGATTGTAGCAGCTTTCTAAGTAAAATAAATGATAAGAGTTAATAAGGTTTCTCCACCTTTGGTAATGCAGCACCAACATTTGTGACAATGGTGAGTTTGCATCATCTAGGAATGTTGTATATATAGTAATTCTACATGGAAGTTCCCACCTAAAACATATCAGTGTATTTTACAGACCCTATTTCTTACCTACCGTCGGCTGGCGATCTAAAGCTGGTCACACATCTTACCAATCGTCTGTCCGATGTGCCGGGCTTGACATCACAACTGGGCACATACTTTTACCTTTCCGATCTATCGGCCATCAGCTGTGCTGCAGGGCCGATCCCATATGTCTTTAAACGACGTCACTCGCAGATGTACTATAGGCTGTTCAATGGAGCGGCCGATATACAGCGTCTATCAGTGTGTACCCAGCTTTAGGGACAGTCGTCTCTTTTTCCCTAACCATCATCATTTGTATTTTTAACTCCCCACTGATGTCCTGGCAGTCAGCGTCACTTGGTGGCTTCAGAGAGACATCCGTGAATGAGAGAGTGACTGCTGTGAATAATTCACATTATTATAGTTGTAGCCAGCCAGTACATGAAGATTGCATTTTATTTCTGGCTATCTTCTCGCTCCCAGTTGTGCTGCAGGCAGTGCCTCGGGCGACGGGTGGCCTGGCTACTAAATATGAACAGTTCCCGTACAGATGAGAGACGGCACCTAGCAAAGTGTCTTATACTCAGCATTCTTTGTGTAATTCCATCTAGAAATGACTGAGGTTTGCGCTGTGGCGTCCTCGAAGCTGACGGACAGTTTATTTAAAACTAGAGATGTGCAGGCTCAGGTTTTTCAGACCGAATTCTGATTTTTCCCGCCAAATTTCGGGTCTCCATCTTTCATGGACAAAAGGGCGATTCAATTCTGCGGGAGTTGAATAGCGACGGGAAACTATTCAATTCACCGCGATGTAAAGTCAGACTAGAAGCACTTAAGTCAGAGAATGCCCGTCCTCGCGACTTAAGCTGTGTGTTTAGTCGTGAGAATCGTCATTCTCCGACTAAAGCGCCGTCTGCAAGGCTGTTGGCGCAGCGCTAAGCCGGAAAGCAGCCGCGCGGCCAGTACTTTAGTCGGATTTCTCCTCGCACCCTCAGGAGGGTGCGAGGAGCAATCTTTAGTCGGACTAAACAGCGCGCTGAATTGAATCTTCCCCAAGGAAAGCGATAAATTACACCGGTTCTGTGGCTGAATGCAACCAGGTTTCCCTTAAGGATGATCCCTACTGTATGTTCTCGTTCAGGTTTTGCACTACAGTGGTAAGACTGTCTACTGAAGCTAAATAATTACCGCCGTCACTAATATTAGTGGTACAAAGCGCAAGAACATATTAATCAGCAGCAGATCAATAACTTATGTTTAGCTCATTACTACTTATTTTATGGCCGCTATTATTATTATTATAATTTATTTATATGGCGCCACAAGTGTTCCGCAGCGCCTTACAAAGTACATAAACAAATTGTAGACAAGCGACTTACAGAACAATACAATACAGGACCAGGACATGGATAATATACATTGCTACATTAGCGACCATAACACCCAGATAAGCAACAGAGCATAAGCAGCCAAGTGTTAGGTGCCCTAGTGGTGAGTAAGAAGTAGATGAAACTAAAGTAGGGAGAAGCACAAGAGGTAGAGGCCCTGCTCGTAAGAGCTTACATTCCGAATAGACTAAAGCTGCATACACACACAACGATTTAGTAAATTAATGATTTTAGTAAACGATTTTCGTTCATTTTTTCAAGGGCAAAATGAACGAAAATCGTTTACTAAAATCGTTCATTAACTAAATGTAATGAACGATTTTTTTTGAACTACAAACAACTTTTACATATTCCCTTACTGAAAATCGTTGGGTTGGTCAGTCTGACTGAACTACAAACGTAAACGCGCATGAACGATAATCGTTCATCGTTTTAACTCAGAAAGTGAATGATTTTTTTCAACGATTGAACGATATACTATATCGTTATTGATAATCGTTCAAAAAATCGTTGTGTGTGTATGCACCTTTAGGGCTATTCTATAACCTAAATAGATGTTTTAAATTAACCAGTCTCTTCCTAGGGCAAATGAAAATGCCTGAGTTTTTTTTTTTCTTTTATTTAAACATTCGGTGCTTATCTTATAATTGAATAAAAAAATGTAGCGTTGCATAGGAATGCTCTTTTCTCAGCAGTCTTTGTAATTCTAATGTTATCGTCCCAAGCAGACCAGCTGTATTCTGGCACTGCATTTTGAAAATCAGCGAAAAAAAATCTAGCTTTGATTGTAGTCTTTGGTGCTAGAGATGGATCTTGTCCTCATGACTGTAGCATATTGCAGTTTGTCCTGAACGGCGAGGTCGCAGCCCTGCGCGTACGGGCCCAGCCCGGCCTGCAGACTTGCTGAGTTGTGCAGCTGGCAGCATTTCTGAGAATAATGAGATGCACTAATTTATACTAATTGACACCTTTATGGCCGCCTCCCAGGTTACTGGCCTGTAAATAGTCAATAATGTAAACAGTCCACCTTATAAGTGTCAGGTGCGATTGTTGGGTCAGATGCTCAAGTCAGCTAGACCTAAAGAATAAAAATCCTAATTTTTAAGGGTAATAAAGGGAGTATTTGTAATACGCAGAGTAGGAGATTATTATTATACTTTATAAGGGGTCCGCAGCGCCTTACAAAGTACAGAAACTGTACGAACAAAACAAGTAAAGAGCGACTTATGCTGGGTACACACTGGACGATATATCGTTCATACAGGTGACGAACGATATATTGCTAAGCGCATCGGCTTGTGCTTGTACAAGATATTTCTGTGGACGGCATCTTTCACAAATATATCGCATTGCCCCGTGCAGCAGATGCGATATAGCTGAAAGATGGCATGTAGTTAGTATGCCGGCTATTGAAAACCCGGCGCCGGAAGCCCGACCCGTGACTAAAGATAGACGTCGAAACCCGACTCCGGAATCTCTACAGCCACCATCTCGATCAAAGGTAAACCGGGGCGTATTAGCTGTTAGCAGCGTGGGGGAATTAGGGTTAGGCTTTGGGGGGGGGGGTGGAGGTTAGGGTTAGGCTCCACTGGGGGGGGGGTAGTGTTAGGCACTAAGGGGGGACGGTTAGGTTTAGGCACCAAGGAGGGAGGGCTAGGTTTAGGCACTAATGGGGAGGGTTAGGGTGAAAGAAGGGAGGGTTAGGGGGAGAGTTAGTGTACTTACCCGGCCCCTGTCGGGATACCGAGCATATCGGCATTTTGACAGCAGGCATCCCGACTGCCAGTATTTCATACCCAACCCCTGAAAGATATATCCTTCACATCTGCGACCGACCCATATGTCGGCTACAGGAACAGCGACAATGGCATAACTCCTGGACGGGCATATTTAGATGCATGTCGATTGGTAAGTGTGTATAGCTTATCAAAATCTGTTGCGCCGACCCCCCACATTACAGTATAAAACTTTGCAGGACATGGAGAAGGTGTTTGAGCATTGCTGCATCATCAGTCATAATACCCAAATAGGGCGGCAGAACCCAAAGGTTGGATCCCGTTGTAGGCAGTGGGGAGGAGATGGTGGTACAGTCTCTGACTGTGAGTAGTGTGACCTGACCACCGAACTTGGCACATTTAGGGCCAGATGTACTAAGCCTTGGAGAAAGATAAAGTACCAACCGATCAGCTCCTAACTAACTTTTCAAACACAGCCTGTAAAGTGACAGGAGCTGATTGGTTGGTACTTTATCTCTGTCCACTGTATCCCTTTCCATGGCTTAGTATAGTACATCTCCCCCCCTCAATCTGATGCAAAACTCTGCACTTTCCGCCTTATTGCAGTAATCTGCGCTGAATGAATGAATGCTCTGTAACGCCCATCTCAGTCACCTTCAAATCACTGATATAATAATATAAATAGGAATGTTTGAGCTAATGGAGCTCTTTATAATAGAACACTCCGTTCAAACCAAATATCAAGGTTACAGTAACAGCCGTGGCTTTGTGTGATGTCATTTTGTACGGGAGATACTTATTTAATAACATGTAGCATCCCAAAAAAAAAAAAACATTACTGGAACCTTATGGCATATGAAAATGCCAATTGGGTATAATAACACTAGCAGGGGCCCTGCTTTGCATAGTCTGGGATATGTCTGGACACAATAGGAGGCGAGGGCAGAATTAGGAGAAGGGGTTATAAGCTAGTATGTAAAAATGAGTTTTTAAGGCCTGTCTTTTAAACAGACGCCATAGATACCTGTACTGGTACTTAGGGGCATATGTATCAAAGCTTGAGGTGAGATAAAATTGTGAGATATATATTACCAACCAATCAGCTGCTAACTTACATTTTGCAGGCTGTGTTTAAGAAATGATAGTTAGAAGCTGATTGGTTGGTGATATATATTTCACAATTCTATCTCACATCAAGCTTTGATACATATGCCCCTTAGTGAGAACGACGCATGCCTATTAGGACCGATATATTTAATGGCACTTTTAGCTATCGAGAGATTCCAATAAGTGGTACTGTACGACATTATGAAGAGAGTAGAAAAGTAGGAGCCAAACATCATGTAACATTTCCAGGTTCTTGGATCAATTGGTATTTACAGTACATTTAATGGGGCAGTTATTTTATGTAGTCCTTTCCTTGAAACTAAAGGTGCCTACACGCTAGATGATTTCTTTGCACGATTTGGCAGATTCCGACGCACCGGAACAACAAATCGTGTAGTGTCCACGAACGTTGCCGATGCGTGGTCCCGCGGGTCGTTTGTCGTATCCTCAGACCTTATATGCAGTAAGATCTGGTTACCGACGCACTGGAAATCGTTAAGGATGCACGATAGGTTGTTGGTCAGATTGCACAGTTTAAGCACGATATCGTATGTCCGGGAGTGCCGGGGGGATCAAGGGAAATCGTTGACAACATCGCATGGTTTGCAAGCCGTCTACTGTGTAGGCACCATGACACTGATCAGATGACTGACATGAATGGAGAATAATGGTAACGCATGACTCGTTTGGGACAATGATTTCTGCATTTCAGAGATATACTTATAGAGGTTCGGTATTGTGTTCCTACTCTGCAGCTGTAATATCCGCTTCAATGAGCAAGTGCCATGGGAAAGGCCAGAACAAGTGGCTTACATTGGCACAGTGGTCAGCTCATTGAAGGAAGTCATTTTGTGGGTTGAAACTATTCAGCTTATGGATCACTAGAAACCAATGCCTTATAGCTCAGTGACCTGATTGGCTGAAACCAATGCCTTATAGCTCAGTGACCTGATTGGCTGAAACCAATGCCTTATAAGCTCAGTGACCTGATTGGCTGAAACCAATGCCTTATAGCTCAGTGACCTGATTGGCTGAAACCAATGCCTTATAGCTCAGTGACCTGATTGGCTGAAACCAATGCCTTATAGCTCAGTGACCTGATTGGCTGAAACCAATGCCTTATAAGCTCAGTGACCTGATTGGCTGAAACCAATGCCTTATAGCTCAGTGACCTGATTGGCTGAAACCAATGCCTTATAGCTCAGTGACCTGATTGGCTGAAACCAATGCCGTATAGCTCAGTGACCTGATTGGCTGAAACCAATGCCTTATAGCTCAGTGACCTGATTGGCTGAAACCAATGCCTTATAGCTCAGTGACTTGATTGGCTGAAACCAATGCCTTATAGCTCAGTGACCTGATTGGCTGAAAACAATGCCTTATAAGCTCAGTGACCTGATTGGCTGAAACCAATGCCTTATAGCTCAGTGACCTGATTGGCTGAAACCAATGCCTTATAGCTCAGTGACCTGATTGGCTGAAACCAATGCCTTATTCCACAAAATGGGCGAGTGTGACGGTGGAAGTTCATCGTTAATGTCCGATGTCTTGGACCTTTTCTACCCTACTGCTCAACTCAAAGGTACAGGTATTTACTGAGCACCGATGTACACGTAAATCTGTTTGTGTCAACCTCTGATGATTGAAGATCTGCACATGCGCAGGATCAGGTTCTGCAATGTCGTTCGCAGTGTCCCAAAAGCTGCAGCATGAATGCCGCGCCAGCTGCTGGCGTTTGAGGGCAGCGTTCTTGAAAACGGCGGTGTGTTGGCCCCATTTTCTGGGCATGCCAAAGTTAGCTTTACCGGCCCCCGGCAGCGTGTCCAATGTTAATGCATTTTATCTGATGCTGCATATTTGGATGCAGCCATCGGATCACAGAAGTCGGCAGTAGGAGTCTCTTTACTTAATATGCCTCCTGCGACTTTTGCATATTTTAGCACAGTGACGCAGTGGCTGTGTTATAGCGCGCATCGCTGAATAAGGCCCAATGTTACATAACTGACCGGGTACAAAGGCCTATCCTGCGGTACGGAAGGTGGGTGTGGAACTGTATAAGAGTTAAGGCCCCCATACATCAGAGATTGATTGCAGCAATCGTGCAATTTGCAATCGATTGTGTATAAAAATCTTTCCCTTTTTCAATCGATTGTGGCAATTCTGCAATCGATTTGATGTATGGGGGCCTATAGACAGACAGTAATTAGTTAGGCAATGTCTAGATAGACACCAGATGTTAGACAGTCAATAGTCAGACACACTAAAGTTAGTCAGGTGCAAAAGGTCGGCAGGGTCAAAAGTTCGACATGAAAATAATCGACACAAAAATGGTCGACAATTTTTTAAATTTATTTTTTAGCCCTAATCTTCACCCTAACCATCCCCTTAGTGCCCTTTTTAGTGAGTTATTTTCCTCTGAGGCAAAACTGCACAGATCTTGGACCTTATTCAGAGTTGGTCGCGTACGCCGATGCGCTCGTAACCGACTCGATGGTTAGTCCTGCGCACGCGCAGCGGCCACACTGCATGTGCGCAAGCCCCAAATCGACAGATGCCCCCGTTTGGTAGGCAGGCCGGGGGGATGGTTTCCAAAATGGAGGCGTTCCTTAAGGAAAACCTACCGTTTTGTGGGCGGCCGCACTGACATCATCAGTGATGTCAGTGGGGAGCTTCCTGCTCCATCAGAGCAGAAAGCTCCCTGGGGCTTACGAGTGCCCAGACTCAACCTTAGGGTCTGGTCGGAAAGCCCCGATGGTGAACACCATCGCGACCATCAACCTGGTCGGTCGTTAAGCTGTGGGTGGTAACCCACAGCTTAACGATAGACAAGGAGGCGGCCGTTGAGGATGCAAGCGGCCGCCCTGCTTCTGTGCAACGGCTTGCATCTAACGACCGCCTCTGAATGAGGTGCCTTGTTTCCTTTTCACAAAAGTCTTTGTTATCGTTTTGTAGTGGGGCGAGTTAGGATGATGAAAGATGCTGAAAGAACCCGGATGTTGCCGCAATATTCTGCGCGTGCCAAAGCTCACTTTTTAAAAAGAGCGTCAATTGAACCGCCGACATGTCGGCCAGTAAGTACCCAGCAGGACATTTTTTCTGATCGAAGTAACAAGAGCTGCTCATTAAAGTCTGAAGAGCCAAGGCGCAACGGAATATGTTGCGCTATATAGGAAACAGTTAATAAATATATATTAATAAATACATTTATTAATTATTATTTATCTGGTCATAATAGGGAATCAAATGTCACTGTCCTAGCCAATCCAACCCTGTGCGAATGAATCAGTGTAAGTATCCTTTCCCTAAGTGTAGCAGTAGCTGAGTGCGGAATCTGCACAGCCTGACAGTGTACCACAGGGGTCTTCAACCTTGGCCCTCCAGCTGCTGTGGAACTACACATACCAGCATGCACTGCCACCTTTTTGATATAACAGCATGCTAAAACTATGGTAGTGCATGCTGGGATGTGTAGTTCCACAGCAGCTGGAGGGCCAAGGTTGAAGACCCCTGGTGTAACGTTTCCAGACGGTCAGCCCAGCAAGTGTCACGTTTGTATCACTCCTGTGACTAGGTTATGGCGAATCACTTTCCAAATCGCCTACACTAAAGTGACCCATTAGCACCCAATTTGTCAATCAATGGCTGATGGTGGAGGGGTGGGGTAAGGTGATCGCCAGTGGCCGGTAACAAGAGAACGTTAGAGTGGAAAATATTTAAACATATTGAAACATGTATTTACTCTCTTGTTACCAAAACACGTTCGTGTGTACATATATACGCCTTCTGCTTTGTTTGCATGCAAAACAACAAGCTAGAAAGTTAGTTGCTTTCACGAGAGAACTTTTTCTATCCGTCACTAATCATTCATATCAGGCTGTGTTACTATTAATTGCTGGTGAAAGATTGATTTGCCCGGATCTTGGTGCATATGATCTGCACACTCTCAGAGTTTCCCTTTGTCACCATGTGGGGGGAGCTTTGTTGTCTGCCGACGCGATAGTCGCCCCTGACTGGCGATGAGAGGAGGCTGGCGCTCTGTTATTTTAGGTGAACCCGTCACAGTAGCTAAAATATCCATGGAACCATTTACCAATTCCTGCATGTTCATATCCTAGCTTCTGATAAGTGAATGTGTTTCTATTTCGGTATGGCACAGCAGGAAATGAAGACAAGTGATTATAAAGGCTCTGACGATGTGGCTGGTAAAAGCACTTACGCTGCGGCCGGTGCATTTGTGGTCCCAGCAGCAGACATTAACATTTACTCTCGCGCTCTGTAAATAGTCATTTTGCGGTGGAGCAGGAATTCGCGTCACTCTCCGGGGACATCGTAGAACATCAACCGTTTACGTTACCATGACGAGTAAAGGAGGAATGAGGGAAAAAAAAGGGGGGGGATGTACAATTTTTGGTTAGCTGCAATGGTGACTACAGGCCCAAATGGGGAGCAGCCTCGTTTAAGTTTAAGAAAAGGGACATGTCGCAGTGTCATTATAAAAGGACCTTCACAACTGAATGTTTAGATTGGAGAAGAACAGCCCCATTTACATTGTGTGAGTAGTCTTTGTGGTTACGCTGAAAAGAAGTCATCACATTTGTTATACAGTATAAGCTCTGTGTTTAATTTCATAAAAGTGGGTGCAGCTTACTATATGTATTCAGATCTGACTCATTGTCATTAGATTCAAGTAGCGCGAATGTTTGTGTGTGACATTACAGGCGAATGTTTGTGTGTGTGTGACATTACAGGCGAATGTTTGTGTGTGTGTGACATTACAGGCGAATGTTTGTGTGTGTGTGACATTACAGGTGAATGTTTGTGTGTGTGTGACATTACAGGCGAATGTTTGTGTGTGTGACATTACAGGCGAATGTTTGTGTGTGTGTGTGACATTACAGGCGAATGTTTGTGTGTGTGTGACATTACAGGCGAATGTTTGTGTATGTGACATTACAGGCGAATGTTTGTGTGTGACATTACAGGCGAATGTTTGTGTGTGTGACATTACAGGCGAATGTTTGTGTGTGTGTGACATTACAGGCGAATGTTTGTGTGTGTGTGACATTACAGGCGAATGTTTGTGTGTGTGAGACATTACAGGTGAATGTTTGTGTGTGTGTGTGACATTACAGGCGAATGTTTGTGTGTGTGTGACATTACAGGCGAATGTTTGTGTGTCTGTGACATTACAGGCGAATGTTTGTGTGTGACATTACAGGCATAACATTAAAACCACCTGTCTAGTATTGTGTGGGTCACACTCGTTCCACCTAAACAGCTATTACCCATTGAGCTACAGGTTCCACCAGACTTCTAAAGGTTTCCTGTGATATCTGGCACCGTTAGCAGTAAGTCCTGTAAATTGTTGGTTAGGGACTCTATGGCTCAGATTTGGTTTTCCAGAAAATCCCACAGATGCTCGATCTGGGGTAACACCTTGAACTCTTTGTTCCTTAAAACCATTCCAGGAACAATGTTTTCAGTGTGGCAGGGGGCATTATCCAGCTGAAAGAGGACACTGCCTTCAGGGAATACCGTTACCATGAAGGGGTGTTCTTGGTCTGCAACAATGTTTAGGTAGGTGGAACGTGTCAAAGTAATATCCACATGAATGGCAGGACCCAAGGTCTCCGAGCAGAGCATTGCCGAGAGCATCACACCGCCTCCGCGGGCTTGCCATACTGCATCCTGGTGCCATCTCTTCCCCAGGTAACAGACGCACATGCACCCAGCCATCCACATGCTGTAAAAGAAAATGTGATTCAGCAGACCAGGCCACCTTCTTCTACTGCTCCAAGCTCCAGTTTTCACACTGATGTGCTCATTGTAGAAACTTTTGGCGGTGGACAGGGGTCAGCATGGGCGCTCTGACCTATCTGAGGCTGTGCAGCCCCACACGTGGCAAGCTGCGATGCTCTGTGTGCTCTGACCTCTATCTATCATAGCCAGCATTAACTTTTGTCTGCAATTTGGGCTACAGTAGCTCTTCTGTGGGATAAGACCAGACAGGCTAGCCTTCACTCCCCACATGCAACAATCAGCCTGGGGTGTACATGACCCTTTTGCCAGCTCACCGGTTGTCCTTCCTTGGACCACTCTTGGTAGGTACTAACCACTGCATACTGGGAACACCCCACAAGACCTGCCGTTTTGCAGATGCTCTGTCCCAGTCGTCTATTCATCACAATTTGGGTCTTGTCATAGTCCCTCAGATTCTTACGCTGCCTTTTTTCCTACTTTCAACACATCAACTTCAAAAACTGACTGATCACTCGCTGCCTAATGTATCCCAGCCCTCGACAGGTGCCACTGTAATGAGATAGACAATGTTATTCACTTCACCTGTCTGCGGTTTTAATGTTATGGCTGATGGGTGATCTAAAATTATCAACTTTTTAATGACAAAAGGTTTTTAACTCAACCAATTTGATGACCTTACACCAAGACAGATTGCTATAATCCGCTGACCTGATTGAAGTCTTGGTGATCCCAATCAGATAATGGTATATTTATCAAAGTCTAAGATTTCTCTTCACGAAAACACATTCTGTATCTCACCGCTTACCACAGTAATACAGAACATGGAAATGCCACCATCTATCGCATTGTCATTCGCCGGCGAGGGCCTGCGGAAACCTACCTCTCTCGCATTGCGTCGTCTCCATCCGGCATTACCGTATCCGTGGTGTGGAAAAGACGCATGCCCAATAAGCACTGTAACTTTACCCTGGTAATGGGCGAGCTGAAAAGATTACTCACGCATGGTTAATATGTTCTCAAGCAAAAATATATTTGTTGGGAATGGGTATGTAATGCCGGCTGGCGGGATGCCTCATGTCAGAATACCGACAGCAGCATCCCAATGGTTGGTATCCCGACAGGGCCAGTTAAGTATACTTACCCTTCCCCACCTAACCCTCTCTTCTTGTAGCCTAACCAAACCTAACCCTCCCCCCTAGGGGTGCCTAACCTCCCTCCTCCCCAAACCTAACCCCACTACTCTCCCTAACCCCCCCCCCACCGCGGATAATCCTAAGGGCGCCCCAGACTTACCTCGTTTGGACTGGCGTCCTTCGGCGTTCTGGCGTCGGGATTTCGATAGGCGTCGGTATTTCGACGCCTATCTTAAGTCCTTTGTCTGGATTTTCCTGTCGGTATTGAAACCAGCAGCATTGCGGCCGCTGGTCTCATAACTCCATCGCATTTGTTGCTTTCATCTGACGTTCATTTGATTTGTTATTGGCAGGACAGACGCTGCGTCAGCGCTAAACATTGTAAGACGTTCTCTCACGTTGCTGAGGTGTGAGCTCATAAAATGTGCATGATGCAGTGTTTGCGCGCCATCCGGACTACCGTCTATTCCACAAAATAAATCCGTGTGTATGTCATAATGAACACGCGTGCTTCTGAATGCCGCAGGCCACACTTAAATGCTTGTGGGTGAATGCTAGTGGGTCTGTGAGTGTGCCTATAATGATATTTGCAATTCATTCAGTTAATGCACCTGACACACTAGGCTTCCAAATATGATTTTAATATGGGAAATGTACTACACAAAGAAAAACATTTTTTAATATAGTATCTAGCGTTTCATTTTGTAGTCTCGTGTCATTATAAAAAAAATACCGGACTGCAGTATCTATATATCTCTTATACACTAGGGAGCCCTGGTGCAACCAGCGCGTGTATTTTGTCACTCACGTCTAGTGTGATATCTGATCAAAATAAAAAGAGGAAGAAGGTTTGGCGGAAATATTAACACAGGGTATTGTGCTCAGGCATGGCATAAGACTTCCTGTCATGCAGTCACCGACAACTTCAGTGCTGCAGGGTTTTTTTTCTTTTCCCGGGTGGAGAAAGCAAGAGGAAAGGTTTTTTTTCTTTTTGTCAAACTAGTACATCCATACATAGGGCTCAAGTCCGTTAGACACGCGCTGTATGCTGCACTTACGGTACAGCCGGACTAGTTAATTTTTTTTCTTTGCGTAACAAGCATATAGCGAACAAAAGAGCTGGAAGGGAGGGTCAGGTTCTCTTTAGAGCAGGCATGAAACATCTCATGTCTTCTTTTTTTTTTTAAATGAACTTTAGATGGTGAATATATGAGATGGGGGAAAATGATGATCAGTTATTTACTTTCTACTTAAGGCTTATAAATTCTGTTTACATATTGTACAGAAATTACATTTATTTTATCATAGAAATGCTCCTCACTGAAGAAAAATAGTAAATAATCAAAGTGTTTATTATTGCAGCTTTCTTGTGTGTATTACATGTTTAGTAGTCCCTGGTGGTGCAGCTAGGTGGCGCTGTGTGCTGAGGGAGACAATGTGGGGAGATGTTTCAACCCTTCTAAAGAGTAGTTACCCATAGTAACCTATCAGCATTTATCGAGTACATTATACATCTTGGCAACCGATAAGCAAACTTGGGAGACGGACACATGCGCTCCCCGCCATTTTCACACGAAATCACATTTCAATTAAATAAAGTCGCCCAGGTTTCACTGGGAAAAGCGCAAACCGTGCCTTAATCTTCTTTTGAAAACCATTGTGTAAACCCTTCTTTTAAGTAAAATCTGGCTCGTCGTAATGACTTTCTGTGCAATGAAATGTACGGTCCTAGTATGACATCTACACACTACTAACACGTGGCATGTGGAACCCTGTGTCAACTCCTGTCTTATTTGTGCTGGCTTTTAGCTCTGCGTTCTCTTCTCATTACTTTTTGCTTCTTCCTGACATCTATTACAGTTCTATTTTGTCACTGGATTGTGCCTTAGGGGGGAATTCTGTCCTCGCTGATATCATCCGTTCTTACAACCCCCCAGAAAATGGGTGATTTGGGAGGTGAAAGCAGGGTGATCGGCAGGGGAAAGTTGCCTCGCTTGGGCGAGGAATAGGCTGTGAGGGCTGGTTAACCACATGTTTAACTGTTTCCTGATAATGCTCTCTGTGTTAACACGCGTGACATGTAATATCCTGAGTCACTGGCGAAATATTCTACCCTGTCGGCGTTTGTGTTATGTTGGGATCTGACAGTATTGTAATAAGATACATCACAGGCCAACACTGCTGTGTGACTGGATCGCACAGCCCTCCAAGCACCTTATATTTACCCTGCAATATATAGCACTTAATTGCATGTATCAAACTCCCTATAGATTGTGAGCTAGTGAGCAGGACACTCTTGGAGAACCAAGTTGCTTTTGCCTTTAAAATGATTGCCACCCTTCATCGCCCAGATCCCCCTAAATTAGTGTTTCCCAAACTCATCCCTCGGGGTCCGCTAACAGTGCATGTTTTCCAGGTCTCCTGACAGAATCACAAGTGAAATAATTTGCTCCACCTGTGGATCTTTTAAAACGTGTCAGCCAGGAATACGTCAACCTGTGCACCAACTAGGAAACCTGGAAACCATGCACTGTTAGTGCTCCCTGAGGAATGAGCTTGGGAAACGCTGCCCTAAATCGGGCATTTTCATTTGCAGGCCCAGAGGGTTGTGTTTTTAAGACGCGCAATGTGGAGGCTACTGTATGTACGGCTGAGGTGAGCACTGCATTGCTGTTATTATAACTATTGTTATGGCACTTTATTGAATTGACCCCTAAGCGTGTGGAAAACAATGGACAGAACAGTGGGTAGTGTTTTTCTCTCCTCTAAACTTTGGGCTTGATTCTCCGGATTCCAATGGGTTTCCTGTTTGTTTCCCAAAAATGTTCTGATTTCCCCATCCCTGCTTCCGCATTACCCTTGCTAAGACCAGCGTGTGCCCTGAGCCCATTCTCCCCCTGATACGTTCGCGTGAACCATAAAAGGGTACTGTACTATCACAGACATGGGGAAATTGTCCTTCCTATAAATATATATATATTTATTTTTTTCCTGAATAGAAATAATTGGTGATTTTGTACCAAGAACTAAGCATGCATAAGGTGAAAATTATGTGTTTCCGCACGTCTGAAATTGCTACTTATGTTAAAATTGCAGTGTTCTCTGTGGGGTGTAAATCATATTGGTGAAAACAATCATTCATACTGTCATAGATGACGGAAATTAGCTCCCGTGTTTTATTCGGCATCATATATACCCAATATAGTGTGGGGAAAGATACAGATGTGTCCACATACATCTAGCCTCCTTGTGCGTTAAATAGCCCTTCTAATCGCGCCATGCCGTGGCGTGACTCAGTAGCACTGAGCTTCTTTTCATTCAACTTTTTACCTTCAAATGTATCTTATTCGCACAGCGATGCAAATAGGGTGCAGCAAGCAATTTCTGCTGATTAATATTCTCTGTGTGCATTTGCATGCGGTGTCACAGCCGCTGATGTTACAGTGTCACAGCCGCTGGTGTCACAGTGTCACAGCCGCTGGTGTCACAGTGTCGGAGCCGCTGATGTCACAGTGTCGGAGCCGCTGGTGTCACAGTGTCGGAGCCGCTGGTGTCACAGTGTCGGAGCCGCTGATGTCACAGTGTCGGAGCCGCTGATGTCACAGTGTCGGAGCCGCTGATGTCACAGTGTCGGAGCCGCTGATGTCACAGTGTCGGAGCCGCTGATGTCACAGTGTCGGAGCCGCTGATGTCACAGTGTCGGAGCCGCTGATGTCACAGTGTCCCAGCCGCTGATGTCACAGTGTCCCAGCCGCTGATGTCACAGTGTCCCAGCCGCTGATGTCACAGTGTCCCAGCCGCTGATGTCACAGTGTCCCAGCCGCTGATGTCACAGTGTCCCAGCCGCTGATGTCACAGTGTCCCAGCCGCTGATGTCACAGTGTCCCAGCCGCTGATGTCACAGTGTCCCAGCCGCTGATGTCACAGTGTCCCAGCCGCTGATGTCACAGTGTCCCAGCCGCTGATGTCACAGTGTCCCAGCCGCTGATGTCACAGTGTCCCAGCCGCTGATGTCACAGTGTCCCAGCCGCTGATGTCACAGTGTCCCAGCCGCTGCTGTCACAGTGTCCCAGCCGCTGCTGTCACAGTGTCCCAGCCGCTGCTGTCACAGTGTCCCAGCCGCTGCTGTCACAGTGTCCCAGCCGCTGCTGTCACAGTGTCCCAGCCGCTGCTGTCACAGTGTCCCAGCCGCTGCTGTTACAGTGTCACAGCCGCTGACACTGTAACGTAGCATTTCACATGCAGATACATCGCTGTGCAAATAAGACGCATTTGAGGATAAAAAATTGCACGAAAAGACGGTCGCTTCTACCGAGCCTCCCTCAATATGTGTAGCGCAGGGAGGATAGATGTATGTGGACACATCTGTATGTCTGTCGTTCCTCATTTTGTCTCTTGTGTGTTCCCCAGGGGTGTTCAGGTATTTCTGATATAATTAGATGCAAGTACATACCCATTTACTGTATGCATTTTAGGAGGCGTCCTGAAGGACTAGATGCAACCATACACATTGATGAGGATAACTATTAGCGGCATTATCCTTCTACACACCTGTCCTCATACACTATTGTACACCTGTCCTCATACACTATTGCACACCTGTCCTCATACACTATTGCACACCTGTCCTCATACACTATTGCACACCTGTCCTCATACACTATTGCACACCTGTCCTCATACACTATTGCACACCTGTCCTCATACACTATTGCACACCTGTCCTCATACACTATTGCACACCTGTCCTCATACACTATTGCAGCAGGAGCGCCAAACAGCCCTTTTTCGCTGCTCCGTGTGTCATTTTTGTCCGAAAAAGTCTTAGTCGCAAATGGATGCGACAAACCGCTTCACGAACTGCACGGGTTAATCTGACATGCGACACTTGTGTATATGTTTGCGAGTCTGATTCTGTATACGAAGTGCCGCAATGCAGCGGCATCCGCTTTTTTTCCACGCCAAGGTGCGTTGTGCTTCGTATACTGACTGAGTCGCACACATATATATGTGTCAAATTAATCAGTGCAGTCTTGTGAAGCGGTTGATCACATCCGTTTCCAACTGAAGCGCGTTTTCGGGGGGCAAAAAAGAAGCTCGTCGCAAACCGAGTCACGCGGTACCTGGCGGCTCACTTCCGGCAGGCATCTGCCGACACGTGGCGAATTGAGGCTAGATGTACGAGGACACATCTGTATTTGGCTGACCCCTCCGACCGACCTTAAATCGTTAGCAGTGCGACTATATAACAGCGAAGGCACGGCTGCCTAGCCGCGCTGACTGGATTGACCTTTCCATTTGGACTGCTGCCAGGGGAAACAAAGATCCCGTTCAGTTTTTAAAGGGGAAAGCGACAGGTGCGAGAGCGTTTGTTGTTAATTACATTTTATATTTACAATAAATGTGTGAATTAAGATTAAATCCTCGCTGAAGGGATTATGGGTGTAGACGTACAAATCGTCTACTTACCCTGTTGGAGTATCGATAGCGAAACAGCGTCCTGATTGCAACAGGGAACGTCGCGTTCTGCCCTGTAGGATCTACAGTGACTACGGTGACAGGAGGAGATGTGGAGGTGTTAGCCCCGAGTATTATTGTTATCCTTTATTTATATGGCGCCACAAGTGTTCCCAGCGCCTTACAAAGTACATAAACAAATAAGTGAATAAGTAACCAGTGACTTAATGTACAATACCATGCAGGACAAGGACATGGTTTATACAGATTTCTGCATTAGCGATCATAACACTCAAATAAGCAACAGGGGGTCAGCAACCAATTGTCACGTTCCCTTGTGGGGAGTAAGGAGTAGATGAAAGTATCAGAAAGGAGAAGCACCTAATGGTGCGTACACACTGGGCGATAAAGTGGACGACTGAACGATAACGATATCGTTATCGTTCAGTCGTCCACTTTAACGTCCATTTTTAACACCAAAAAGATGAACGATGACGACGACGCGCGTTCCCGCGGGTCGTTCGTCATCATCGTTCATCGGGCTGACATGCAGGCCAACCTGATGATCTCGTCAGGTTGCTGCATGTCAGGGAATGGGGGAGAGAGCCCGACGCTGAACGATATCGTTAATGATATCGTTCAGCGGCTGTGCTCAATGTCATGAATGACATTGAGCACAGCCTGCCGGGGACAACACTACACGATATCGCTCAGGGAGCATATCGTGTAGTGTGTACCCACCATAAGGGAAGAGGTCCCTGCTCGTGAGAGCTTACATTCTAAAGGGGAGGGGCAGACAAACAGGCGTGACACAGATGGGGGTGGACAGGGAGGAAGGAGCAACCAATCAGATTGAAGCTATCATTTTATAGAACTTACTTGCTAAATGACAGGTAGAATATAATTGATTGCTTATGGGCAACATCACCACTTGTCCTCTGTAGAAGGCCTGATAAATCTTTCCCCATAATGAGGTGTCCTAATAAGAGCCTTGCAATCTCCCCCTCACTAGTAATGCAGTGCAGAAGGTATTCATATGTTCATAGCTACATGTGTTATTGTGCAGGCTAGGGCATTGCAGATGCTGCTGTTTTGCATTTTAGCATAATATCAGTACATGGTAAATGGCCATTGGTTTCTCTGATCAGGGCTGTATTCCTGCTTATTGCACAGGATGAGGCCGTTCATACTAATCATTCCCAACTTTCACACATTTCCGAAGCCGCTCCATGGCAACGTATGTGTGTGCGTGTGTACCGCTGCGAGTGCGCAGCTTCTTAAACAGTTCAGAAAGCGGCGTGGCCGTGTGAATTAATTAGCTGCGCAATCTCCTGTGTGCAAACCCTCCAGGCTTATTCTTACATAATTACTCACTTTACTTAACCCATCGCTCGCAGTGCAGATTGCTGTGAGCACCGTTCTCCACACAGCGAGAGACACACAGCGCTTGTGCGCATTCTGAGGTACAGGACTGCGTTGCTAAAGGCAGTAGTCATAAGTGGGAGATATATCAAGCCTTGGAGAGAGATAAATGGAAGAAGGTTCCCACAGCAACCAATCAGCTTTTAGCTGCCATTTATCTAGCACAGTCTATTGGATGCTATAGGCAACGTCTTCACTTTACCTCAAAGTTTGATACATCTGCCCCATATTGGTTTAGCAACTGCCATAGGGGGAAGTGTATCAAAGCTTGGCGAGAGATAAAGTACCAACCAATCAACTAATAACTGTATTTTTATTTTTAAACACATGACAGAAGCTAATTGGTTGGTACATTATCTCTCTCCAAGACTTGATACATCTCCCCCATAGACTTAAAATGCCGACTTAAAACAGGTTTACCAGTTCTATGACTGAAGAATAACCCTGTACTGCTGTATTGCACGAACAATAAAACACAAGTAGATTGTTGTTCCTGTAACACTGTTTATTTTCTAGAACATATAACAATTCGTTGCTATAATGTTCCTGGTTTCTTGTTTGCGATGTTTAGTTTAGTTTTTGCACAGGTTTATTTTTTTTTTCTGCAGCTCCGCAACTGCTGCTGTTATATTTAGGGCTCAATCCAATTACACGCGATGTACTCGGGGGTTGCAAGTCATCACGGCAACGGGGGAGCACTTGACGGCAGCCCGAATTCTAATAAAAGTGCTCACAGCCCCATAGGACTCTGAGCAAAATGATGCGAATTCGGGCTGGGAGCCGGCCGCGAGTGGTGCGAGATGCTGCGTTTAAACGCTGTGGCAGCTGCAAATTGCACGCTTCGCAATCCGCTGGATTGACCCCTTTAGACTCTCAGTTCACTTTTAACCAAGTGACATCATCTGTGCCTCAGTGACGTCACTGGCTAGTAAATGGTGGATGTGGATCAGCCCTCAGTATATTGCCTTCACTGTAACTAGAGTAAGACGATACCTGTTTAGTAGCAACAGTACACAATGCTTTCAGTATAGCTAAAGGTTACAAACAGAACTCAGTGCAATGTTAAATGGTTTTTATTGCTATTGTGGCATCAGTTCCACCCAGTCTATTGTCACACACAGACCAGCACATACCATACACATGGAATGTAGTTTGGAAGCCGACGGTCTAAATGCCGACCGCCGGCTTCCAGACTTTCTAATCCCGACATGGTACTAATGACGCCTGTCATTAACAAGACCCTGGATGACCGACGCCCAGCATACCGAACGAAGGTAAGCTGGTCGCTGGGTGCGAGCAGCCGCGCGGGGGGGGAGGGAAGGTTTGGTTTAGGGCTCCCGGGGGGACTTAAGGTTAGGCACCCCCCCGGGAGGGTTAGGTTTAGGCTAGGAGAAGGGTGGTTAGGGTTAGGCACCCCCGGGGGTAGGTTAGGGTTAGGTACCCCCCTGGGGGACTTAGTTTTAGGCTAGGGGAAGAGGTGGTTAGGTTTAAGGCACTTAGAGGGGGAGGTTAGGGTTAGGCACCCCTAAGGGAGGGTTAGGGTTAGAGGGGGGAATTAGGTTAGCGATTTTTACCTTAGGGACGATCAGGATTTTCACCGCTGCCGCTGTCGGGATTTGAACCGCCGGACGCATACCTACTACACCCATACATATCCGTAGTCCCACCCTGAGTCATGTCTGCATTATGTTAATACATTGTATGTTGCAGATAGCCAGTATTTATATGTTCAAATGCTCCAAACAACGAACCAGCCAAGTGCTCACAGTAATGGTGAGAGAATGTCACAGTAAGGAGACCAGTGATCAGCTTCCCTCATACAGGCAGATAAAACACAGTGGAGATGAATTATGCTGCATTTGTTTTCGGGTTTGTTATACAGAATGTCTCCTTCCTATTATAAATTAGATACAGTTGTTTTAAACAATGGAGCATCTTTTTCAGACTTCATTCTCTTATGTAATATTATTATTTTGGAGTAAAACTGTTATGGTTTTTTTTTCGGCATGACTATATAAAGGATGTGCACATATTACTGTATGTAACGTGAGACCGTGCCGGCGCATGACCTGATAGTTTACACTCAGGCCACAACATGGCGGGCCTCCAGCGCAGGTTACTTATGAAGGCCACACGGCGCTTAGGTTTTGCGTGGAGGGGCTTGATTGGTCCGCCCAGGTCACATCAAGGTGCGTGTCTATTTGCCCTGCTCTCCCAGCAAGCGCATATGCAACCCAGATGTGCCAAGCTGCAGAGAAGCGCACTGTGCAAGTGCGGCGCGGAACTGGTCTGGTGCCTCTTCCCGTGCCAGGGAATGACCATATAATTCACCTTCTGCACAGCTTTATGTCACACTGCACAAAGGGAAGTCTGATTTCTGCACTGTACGCTCACTGCGCCACAACGAACCCTGCCATCGTCCTCTGCTCCGCCAGACACTGCGCCACAACGAACCCTGCCATCGTCCTCTGCTCCGCCAGACACTGCGCCACAACGAACCCTGCCATCGTCCTCTGCTCCGCCAAACACTGCGCCACAACGAACCCTGCCATCGTCCTCTGCTCCGCCAGACACTGCGCCACAACGAACCCTGCCATCGTCCTCTGCTCCGCCAGACACTGCGCCACAACGAACCCTGCCATCGTCCTCTGCTCCGCCAGACACTGCGCCACAACGAACCCTGCCATCGTCCTCTACTGCGCCACAACGAACCCTGCCATCGTCCTCTACTGCGCCACAACGAACCCTGCCATCGTCCTCTGCTCTGCCAGACACCTCAGCCACAACGAACCCTGCCATCGTCCTCTGCTCCGCCAGACACCTCAGCCACAACGAACCCTGCCGTCGTCCTCTGCTCCGCCAGACACCTCAGCCACAACGAACCCTGCCATCGTCCTCTGCTCCGCCAGACACCTCAGCCACAACGAACCCTGCCATCGTCCTCTGCACCGCCAGACACCTCAGCCAAGGCTCACAGTGGGCCCAAAGCTGGTTTTGTGCTTTGTGAACGACCTCCCCAGTATGCAGGTCACAGCTGGCAGGACAGGCTCGCTGCTTATTGTTGTTGTACGCTGGCTTTAGCTTTGCCACCTGTTTAAGTATGAGTCCCAAGTTGTACATATCCCAGTGACGCCTAACACTTTGCATATGGAGATTGATTGCATTTCATGGTATACATAGCGCAAACTAGGAGCGTCTGACAAGTTCGTTTTTTTTTGCCTTCTCAGTAGTCCTAATAATATCTGTCTGGGGGGTTCCCTTCAGCGGGAGACCCATTGGCCATAATGTGGGTACCAGCTGGTATGATCCTTTTTAGCTCTGTGCCAGAAGCAACCCAAGCGTGCCTGCCATGGCAGCCATCTGTCTGGTTACCAGGGTGACCGTACAGGCAGCATTACTAGGCCACACGCTGACTGACCTACCACTGATGCTTAGAAATGATATCGCCTAACTTGGGAGTTCAATAGAAGGACCCGTGATGAAATGAGAGCCCCTTAACTCCGTCTGTAGCTTTTATGTCTCACACAAACCTTTCTCCATACCCGGCCATGTGTGTAAATCTATTAAAAGTGCCCCACCTAATAAGAGACATAAATAGCCAGCCTCTCTCCTATGCGTTTAAATGCTGTAAGTCTATGTGCAGAATCCATTGGGGAATACTTGGCACAGGTGGAAGAGCCCTAGAGCCTATACACAGCGTAACCTGGACCAGTATGCATAAGGCTGGGAAGCGGCAGGAAGACGCATTATTATGTATGCTGAGAATGGCTGTCTCCACTGTGTACGGAACATTTATATATTTATTTATTACCAGATATTTATATAGTGCACATATATTATGCAGCGCTTCCGCAGAGAATACTTGTCCATTTCCCTGCCCCACTGGAGCTTACAATCTATGGGCTCGATTCAATTCAACGCGAATTGAATAGCAACACCCTGTTTAAGGAGCGAGGGGCGAGAGAATGGCCATTCCCCGACCTAACAGCAATTGAATAGCTCCAGGAGCTCCTTCCCGGCGCTGTACAATTCGCTTTGATTTAAATGGAGCCCAATATTCACTACCACATGTACACGCACATACTTACACTGTACAGGCCTGGCCAACCTGTGGCACTCCAGCTGTTGTGAAACTACACATCCCAGCATCCCGTGACACAGTTTTAGCATTCACTAATAGCAAAGCTGTGGCAGTGCATTCTGGGACTTGTAGTTTCACAACAGCTGGAGAGCCACAGGTTGGCCAGGCTTGCTTAGGATTCATTTCTGCTGGGATATTTTTGGAGTGTGGCAAAAATGCAAGTACTGTAATGTTGTAATGCTCCATGTATATTTTATCCCTGACCACGTCTTTCATTCAGAATTTCCTATGGAAGATCTGTATTTTTCTCTTTTTTTTTTTTTGCTTTGTTTTAATTTTTGATGAGTTTTACTGATTAACCATAACAGGACTTGGGAAAAATTAGTGATCCAATAGCAAATTCCAGAGGAAAATGTACAAAATTAAAATGTAGTTTTGCCGGTATAATGCAGGAAAATTATTCAGGTAACACCGAGAGAAAGTAAAGTGTAGCCAAGAAAATGTTCGCACATTATGTTTGTTTATTTAGCTTCATTTAATGAAGTTTCCTGGATGGTGTTGGCATTGTACAGAGGAGATGTCATTTTAATCCAGGAAGCAATTTTGATCTATTTTCTATCTGCATTAACGATGGGTTCAAGATTGGCCCAGCTAGTTTGTTGCTCCATACGCCATGTGTCGCGCCCTACATTTCATGCCACACGGTATGCCTTGAGTCGCGCCTTTCAGTATTAATCGCAACGGAACTTTGCGCTGGAAAAAGTCATAGCGTGTAATACAACTTTTTGTCCACCAGGTGTCGCTTTTCCTAAACTACACTGCGCATGCGTCCGAAATACAATGCATTTTCTGTATCACCGCCCGATGATTGGCTGACAGAACCTGTGATTCGGTGCACTTTAGTGCAGCGTTTTCGTCATGGATTCAGGGCTGTAGAAAAATGTGTAATAAAGTTTTAAATTATTACAGTACAGTATGTGTGTGAGTCCTGTACTTTAAAAAAAAAAAAATGTTTTAATATTTTTGTCTCGGCCTCAGACAAGGGGTCACATGCGCGCACAGCTTTCAATGAGACGGGATAATTAATATTCGGGTAACTGCTCGGGTACTGTGTTTTCATGCACTAGTATAATATTTAGAAAGGAAGACACATTTTTATTATTATCATTATTTTTAAACTGAGGTTGCGTTTGAGTCCCTCTGGGAGCGTTTGACCCGTCTTAAGTTCCTGACGCAGAGAGTGCATCTGAAACCCGACACTCGAGCCCCTGCACCCCATAACTGTATGGGTTTGTCATTGCAGGGTGCGGGGGAGTTGTGGAGCATTGTACAGATGGGTCCACATACATCTAGCCTCCTGGCACGTTAAACAGCCCTTCTGGTCGCACCATGCTGTGGCATGACTCAGTAGCGATGCGAATAGATAGCACAAGCAGCTTCTGCTGATTAAAATGATATGCAGCATGCCTATGTTCTCTGTGTGTCTGTGGGTGTATCTGCATGCGAAATGCTACATTACAGTGTTACAGCCGCTGACACTGTAACGTAGCATTCTACACATTCTACATGCAGATACACCGGCACTCGCTCACATAACATAGCCATGCTGCATATCATTTTAATCAGCAGAAGCTGCTTGTGTTATCAACTAAGACACATTTGAAGGTAAAAAGACGCCCGGAGCTACCGAGTCACACTGAGTACCCGCGACTTGTAGCGTACGGAGGATAGATGTATGTGGGCACATCTGTAAATGAGAAGTAAAATCAGATTGGTTGCTATGGGCAACACCTCCACTTCTAAAAATCTGCACTTTATAGTAAATATGCCCCTTAATATCAGGGATTGGCATGCCATATTAACAGATGTAATAGTAGACTGGCCCATAACAATCATATTGGGAGATCTACAGTAGTGCCTTCAATATACAACCTACTGCAACATTATTGAACAGGAAATCGTTGTCTTATTTAGAACTAAGGTTGTGTTTGAGTCCCTGGACCCCAACACCTGTGGGTGCGTCTGAAACTCGATTAGTGCGGATGGACCCACCACTGTACTTTATTAAAAATATATATATATATAGAGGAATCAATCTATAGTAATCATGATTACGAAATAATATTGGGCTGTGGTGAGATTTGAACCCTGGACCCATGGCCTTGTAGGAATCAGGCCAAGAAACTAGGCCAAGAAGGATTTCACATCCATCTCCTGAATCCTTGTGCACTCCATCCCCACCCTCTGCCGTTAGGGAGGGCGCAGTGAGGGAAGCATGATAATAATAAAAATGTCTTCCTTTCTAAATATTATACTAGTACATGTAAACACAGTACCCAAGCAGTTACCCGAATATTAATTCATCCAGTCTCATTGAAAGCTGTGCGTGTGTCTCGTTAATGTATCGGTTATACCGTCATAACAACATGGCAATTACACTGCCGTACAGTACGGTATGTGTAAAGATTTGCGTCCCGTTCAACGAGCTTCTGCGATATTATCAAAAAGATTGGTTGTGCGATCATGCAGATACACTGCATGCATGTGATTGTCCCGCTTGTCAGAGATATCCATCCAATCCTGCAGTATGGTAATCAGTAGTACAAAGTGGAGCGCTCGCCACCCAGCGGTTAAGCGGTGTATTACATGCCGTGGATTCCCTTACGTTGTAGAAGGCCACGGTGCGCCACAGTACATCATCACGCAACGTTCCAGGCCGCGATTCAGGAGCCTGAATGTTGCGCTATGAGCAACAAACTAGCTGGGACTAGCTGTCGATCACCCAATATGATTGCTATGGGCCAGTGTACTATTACATCTGTTAATATGGCATGCCAATCCCTGTTCTTCTATTGATATTAAAGAGCATATTTACTATAAAGTACAGATTTTTAGAAGTGGAGGTGTTGCCCATAGCAACCGATCTGATTTTACTTCTCATTAATATAGCACCTCCTAGACTCGGAGCAGCACTTCCACTTCTATAAACCCCCACGTTAGTAAATATAACCCTGAGTGTACACGCAGTTCTATTATTATGTATATGTATACTGTATTAACGGCAGCATAATCGATACCAATGGGAGACGCAACAATACAGGACAATATACAGTAAGTGGCAGTGCAGGCTCTGCTTGCGGTAACTTGCAATGCACAGAGAGGACAGAGGGACACGAGAGGGAGGACTTGGGCAATGGATGTGTACCAGGCACCTGGACTGGTCCATATTTCGGCTGGTACTAGTGCAGAGGGAAAGGTTCTCAGAACACACTGCACTGATCTGACCTGTCTGACGGTTGCAGTGATTTAGAAGGTGAAGAGACATGAGGGTGTGACGGGGCATTGCATTGCGTTCCGCCTGTGTGGTGAGACCTGAGAAAGGGTTTCATCCCTTACGGTAGCCAGATACAGCCTGAGCTACATGGTTATCATATGACCCCAGGGACTTGTTTAAAGAATGGAGAAGTGGAAAAGTTTCCCAAACCTGTCATTTTATAGAATGTACCTGATAACTGCTATCTGGAAGCGGATTGGTTGCCATGGGCAACTTCTCCACTGGTCCGCTTCACTAAGTTTTTCACTGCTTGATAAATACAGTCTTAAGTGTCAGGAGCCGATTGGTTGGTACTTTATCACTCTCCAAGGCTTAGTACTGTACATCTCCGCCAGGAGACTTGATGCAACCATGGTGCTCCTGACTGCTGCCTTAATACTTCATTATACTTCACATACTGTATTAACGCATCAGCTGACTTGTAACCAGACCATTACTTGGCGTTATCATTTTATTGCAAGTAATAAATATCGGATGAGTGGGCGATCCTAAACACCTGCTAAGTGACTTTTGGGCTGTGTAACATTTGGGTGATTCTAGTGTGCACACTGCATGACGCAGAGTTCGGGGGGGGGGGGGGGATGGGTGTGTGTGTGTGTGTTTATTTTTGTGACCAAGTGACTGATTCCTGTTGGCTGGAGAGTATTGGTTACATAAGGCCCATTGATACGAGATCCGTCATTGTGCTAAGTTACATCTGGCTCACATTTGCTCGCAGTGGATGTGAAGCGCACTCTGCTTTTAATTAAAGCGCTATCTGCCAGTGAGACGTGCGCTGCGATAATAACAATAGCTGGGTGTGATGTGCTGCACAGAGCAGAGCTTCCTGAACTGTGTTAATTTATTTTTATAACTTATATATAGACTGAAAGGTATAAAGTGACAAGTAAAGAATCGGTGTGTCTCGGGTTGCGCTCCTCTCAGAGTTTGCTCCACCTCCGGCAAAGCTGGGTTTATAACTGGAAAGCTCTCTTTTGTTTCTTTTTGCCCCGGAGTAAGCCTTATAACTTGTCATTATACTAATTTCACATTCGTTATTGGAATGGTAACACCCGATATAGCCGACGCAGACCAAGCTTGTCACCTCAAGACGTACAGTGTGTAATTCAGTGACTGCCGGAGTGACGAAGATGGCCCATCCCTGAGCTAATGAATGTATGTGATACTGGCCCTGATTCAGAGTCGCTCGCTCTGACAGAGTCGCTCGCTCTGAATCAGAACCGGACTTTTTTTTTTTTTTTGAACGGCCTCCTGGCCGCTCGCATAGCTTTGGGTGACCACCCACAGCTATAGCGAGCGGCCAGGAAGATGGTCGCGATGGTCTCGACCATTGGGCTTGCGACGAGACACTTGTGGTAGGCCCCGACGAGACCCTTGTGGTAGGTTGCCGCAAGCCTCAGAGAGATTTCGGCTCTAACAGAGCCGAAATCTCTCCCACTGACATCACTCGTGATGTCAGTGGGGCCGGCCCCAGACGGAGGCGTTCACATGGGAACGCCTCCATTTGGGCAGCCACTCCCCTGGCCCGCCCACCAAAGGGGGCGTGCTGCCACTCAACATCGACAGCACGCCCCCTTTGTTGCGAGACCCAGAGCAACGGGATGCCCTTCGCTATCCGGGTCTCGAGCATGCGCACGATGGAGCCGGCTCCGTCGTGCGCATGCGCACTGGCCCACCATCGACCCGGTTGCGAGCGCACAGCGCTTGCGACCGGGTCTGAATCAGGCCCACTATTCGCAGGACTAGCACTGAATGACCATTTTATCTGGCAATTGTCAAAATGTGCAACTCACGATGATCTCTGTGCTGTAAGGGCAGTACTCACGGCACATGGGGTATGGCACACTGCCAGCTGCTTTTAGCATTTGTCCTCAGCTAATTCTAGAAGAGGGGCAGTCAACGTGCGGCACTCCAGCTGCTGTGGAACAACACATCCCAGCGTGCCCTGCCACAGTCTTGCTATTAGGGCATGCTAAAACTATGGCAGGGCATGCTGGGATGTTTAGTTCCTTAGCAGCTGGAATGCCACATGTTGAATGCCCCTGTTCTAGCATGTATCTTTTATTTATTGGGAGCCATAAGATATGCTTATATCATATTCAACAGCTCCACTGATGATAATTATTGTTTTCAAACTGGAATTCCATAACGTTTAGGTCAGGATCTCCCAGTAAAGTGCACAAAACGTTGTGCATCTCTTAATCCGGTATAATTATTTATCTTTAACATGTGTGTCTGTTATACATAATTACTTCTTTTTTAAAATATTAAAAATAACCTGACCCCTTTTTTTTGTGGAATGCAGTTGTATTAGACAGCAGATGAACAAGTAAAGGCCCCCATACACGGGACGATTTGAAAACGTACGACACCTCGTTACGTTTTCAAGTTTAGTCCGAAAGCATCGCAGCATGCTGTAAATGGTATACAATGCATCATAAAAGATGCTTCGTTTACCTATTTACAACATGACGGATCGTAGATCAAATGGTTGTTCCATCTGATCTACGATGCCGATCCACGACGCAGGGGACGCGCATCGCATCGCAATCGTCAATGAAAACCCTATTTTTCACACGATTGGTCGTTACGATCAGTCGAAAACGGCCAGATCGTGTGAAAAATCGCCCCGTGTATGGGAGCCTTTAGATGTATAACCATTGTTTCTTATAGAAATGTGTTTGGCACCATGTTTTGTCATTACTGTTCTATCGGAGGGTCTCTGCTACTTCCACGTCTTAGTACAGTATGTAGCTTTCTACTTGTCCCCTGATTCTGACACGGTCACATTCAGTCCTGTCCTCGCTAACACTTCAGTCTTCTCCTATCTCCTCATCTACTCTGTGCTGCTGGGTATTGAAGAGGAATCGTTTCTATATGGTACAGTTTATACCATGGGTGCCAATCATTGAAGATGAGACTCCAATAATATTATTTCTTTACTATATTTATAAAGATATCATAAATATAGATAAAGTTCAATTAACATATACACATACGTTATATATATATAATTGCAAATACATGCATGCGTATGAATTAATGATATTATGATTCCAGTGAGTTCAGACGTGAAGTTCAAGCTCTGATTTCTGATATTTATTTACAGGCAATTCAAATTATACAGAATGAGATATACACAGTAGTGACATATATACTAGTATATTTATGCTTCCTAAGACATAAAACGTAATAAACAATTAGCAAACTTAGACAATTAATAACAACATAGATTATATACTTGCAAGTATTATTAGTTACCGTACTTCCTCCTGCACAAACTTTATTTTCTTCTGGACTCTGTGTTACATTGTGCTGGCCTCTCTGTTCTCCTCTGTCCTTTCCCTGTCCTCCTTCAGCTAACTAAGCTGTACTTCATCATCATACTATCATATCACTCATCTCTTCTCCTGATACACTCTGTTCTACACTATCAAACACTTCTCACCATCAGAATTACTTTTCTGTCCAAGACGTATCCTGTATCCTGAATGTATCCTGGCGCTTGCATTAATAAATGAGCCTTGTTCTACTTTAATAAAAAAAAAAGTTGTATATATTTTGTTTTCATGATATAAAAAACATTTTCTTGTGAAAGGCATTGAGCTTAGACTTTTATGTAGGGTCTGTGATGATGGAAACTGAAATATGGCATATTGCGTTGTGCATGGTTTTAGTCTGGGTGTTGGTTATGCCAGAATCGAAAGTTGGGCAGTCAAGACGTGGTAGCAGATGGCAGTGCCATTACTATTAATTAGAAGTCAATAACAACGTCGTACACAACATGGATAGTTTGAGAACAAGCAACAACAGCTTAGAAATTAGAAAATATATTTAATTGCTGTAATCTAATGTGTCAATAAAGATCGTGTAGTAAATAAAATATTGAATCGTTTTTACCAATGAACGATATTTATCCAGCACAGTTGTGAACGCAGGTGGGATCCATGGTTGAGTTAAGGGAAGGCTAACAGTATATGCATGGGATAAACCTAGAAATAATCTCTATAGTACCAGATCAACCATTGTGTATCCCCAGCGGAGGCAGCCATTGTGCATTCCCAGCGGAGGCAGCAGTTGTGGTTTCCCAGCTGAGGCAGCCGTTATGCGTTCCCAGTGGAGGCAGCAGTTGTGTCTTCCCAGGGGAGGCAGCCGTTGTGTCTTCCCAGGGGAGGCAGCCGTTGTGTCTTCCCAGGGGAGGCAGCCGTTGTGTCTTCCCAGGGGAGGCAGCCGTTGTGTCTTCCCAGGGGAGGCAGCCGTTGTGTCTTCCCAGGGGAGGCAGCCGTTGTGTCTTCCCAGGGGAGGCAGCCGTTGTGTCTTCCCAGGGGAGGCAGCCGTTGTGTCTTCCCAGGGGAGGCAGCCGTTGTGTCTTCCCAGGGGAGGCAGCCGTTGTGTCTTCCCAGGGGAGGCAGCCGTTGTGTCTTCCCAGGGGAGGCAGCCGTTGTGTCTTCCCAGGGGAGGCAGCCGTTATGCGTTCCCAGTGGAGGCAGCCGTTGTGTCTTCCCAGGGGAGGCAGCCGTTGTGTCTTCCCAGGGGAGGCAGCCGTTGTGTCTTCCCAGGGGAGGCAGCCGTTGTGTCTTCCCAGGGGAGGCAGCCGTTGTGTCTTCCCAGGGGAGGCAGCAGTTGTATCTTCCCAGGGGAGGCAGCCGTTGTGTCTTCCCAGGGGAGGCAGCCGTTGTTTCTTCCCAGGGGAGGCAGCCGTTGTGTCTTCCTAGGGGAGGCAGCCGTTGTGTCTTCCTAGGGGAGGCAGCAGTTGTGTCTTCCCAGGGGAGGCAGCAGTTGTGTCTTCCCAGGGGAGGCAGCAGTTGTGTCTTCCCAGGGGAGGCAGCAGTTGTGTTTTCCCAGGGGAGGCAGCAGTTGTGTGGACTGATTCAGTATTCACCTCCTCAATTCACTGGTTGCTAGTGACGTTTCCGGGGCATGAAGTACGGCTTTTATATTAGTAATATATACATTTGAATTTCTCTTGAGGGTGAATATATTGTTTCTAATGCTTTCTTTTTTTTGTTTGTTTCCTCCAGACTAAAATGTAAAGTTGTACAAAATAAGTCTTTGTCATACTACAATTCTAACAGAATCTGATGTTTCACAATTTAGGAAACAGATGTTACTCGCCCATTTTCTTAAGAAATAAATATACAGAGCGGGATATGGTAACACTCATGCAGCCTCTAGCTAAATGCAGTTTGACCAGCTAAATATGTAAGTTCTATATCTGGAATTAAGATAGGTTGCAAACTGAATGCTTATAAGAACGATAGATTAAGGAACATTTAATGCATAATTGTATCACGTTCAAATGTGTTTTCGGGCTACAGCTTTAAATGTTTGGAAGTTCTATAATAACATAGCAAAAGGAGTTTGCTAATAATGACATTTTAGTGGTTCCATTTACACTTGCAACATTTATTCACACAGTTATCTGATCTACTGGAGGGAATGTACTTAGGAAGCCGGCAGTCGAAATGCCAACTGCCGGCTTCCCGACTGTAAAATACTGACGCCTATCATCAGTCCCACGCCGAAATCCTGACGCCAGGCATTAGGGACTACTGGGGGGACTTAGTGTTAGGCAACCAACCCCGAGAGGGTTAGGTTCAGGGGAACTTATGCTGGCCTTACACTAGTACGACCAGCATAAGATGCGATTCATCATACGTTTTCCCTGGAACTCCCCGGCCGCATGATTTGGTGCTTTATTCACACACGATGAACATATGATCTGACCTACGATCACTCGCCCCTATACAACTGTCCGTGATACGATCGATCGCACGCCTCACCAAAAACATGCTATCATAATAAATTCAAACGACGCCGGTCGGACACACGATGCATCGCGTGCTCAAAAACACGGCACGATCTGCATACAATCACGACGGATAGTATTGGCTGCACGTCTGGTCATAAGATACGATAGAACAGCGGCGGGAGCACGCATCAGATTGTATTCCTACCTGAATATTACACGACTTTCACACAATTCATCGTACGACGCGTCTAAAATTGTGTAATCTGCCCGAAATCGCGCTAGTAGATGGCCAGCATAAGCCCCCCCGAGCACTATTTGGCTGCTCTCTGTAAGTGCAGAACTGGGTGTGTAATGCCCCACAAAAAAGAATTGGCACTGGGGGGCATGGAGGGTTTTTAAAATAGTTGGAAAAAAAAATATTGCTGGTCAGTGTGGGTGGAAGGACGGTATTTGTGCAAAAACGGGGATCTGTTACATTGGGGGTGGAGAGGGTTACACAAATGGAGATCTATTATCACAAAGAGGGTGGGGGGTAATGCTAATGGAGAACAATTGCAACTGGGGGGGAGGAGGGGTCTATTGCCAATGGGGGCGGGGGGAGGTGGGGTCTATTGCCAATGGGGGCCTATGGATATGGGGACACCCCTAGGCACATATATATCTTTTCCAATCAAACATTTAAATATATTTTTAAAAGTACTTTATCAAATAAATGAACAACAATCTCTGTCCGGCTTTGGAAGGATGACGGGGGGGGGGGGGGGGGGGTTGAATTGTCAGTTAAGTTGTTTAAACGACTGTTATCTTCTAAAATGGTCCCCAATGTGTCTGACCTGTGTTTTAAGCACTGACAAATTACTGAAACATTTACTTTTGTGTATAGTTTATAAAACTGCTTGATGTTTTTGTTTATAATGCTTATCTACTATATAATCCTATTAAACAGTGTCTCCATGACGCACGTGCAGTGACAGATGAGAGCCCCCACTGCCATGAATGATGGATAAAAATACAATATTGCCCATACAGGCAATGCCAGGTGCTTCTGCTGGCTGCCCTGGCTGAACAGCCACCAAAATGCCCAGCAGACAGGGGTCTAGTTACTAAGCAGTGTTAGGAGACAGAGTGAAAAGTGATAAGGTACCAGCCAATCAGCTCCTAACTGCCATCTCACAGGCTGTGTTTGAAAAATGACAGTTGGGAGCTGATTGGCTGGCACCTTATCACTTTTCACTCTGTCTCATAGCACTGCTTAGTAAATAGACCCCTTAGAGACGGAGTTCACAGAGCAGGATGAGCAGGGGGACCCCACTGCCTGCCTACCGCCCTCATGCAACGTGGTCCTGTCCAAAAGGACTAACCATTGAGAGGTGGGGGTGGATGGTGATCAGAGAGATAAGAGGGGGAAAGAGGCCGAGGCGGAGACAGATAGACTGTAGAAGAGGAGGAGAGAGAGAGAGAGAAAACAGTGAAAGGGCTGAGCGGCAGTACTCCTAGTGGGAGGTGTAGTTAAATGTGGCGGAGGTGGGAATACAGGAAAAGAGAGACAGGAGAAAGAGACAGTGGAAGAGGTGGTGAGAGACACCAGGGAAAGGAGGGGATGGGAGGTAGGTACATTGCAAGAGAGAGTGAGACAGGGGGGGTTGGGGGTGTAAGAAGATAGGGGTCAGAGAAAGATAGAGGTTGAAGACAGAGGAAGAATAAATCCCAGCAACGCCAGGCCCAACAGCTACAGATGACATTTATTGTGCTCGTGACCCAGCGAATGAGGGGCCCAAAATATTGGTCTTAATATACTTTGTCCTGCTCTATGGGATGAGCCCTTTGTACTGTGCACATGGTTTAGGGGTCTATTTACTAAGCAGTGTTAGGAGACAAAGTGATAAGGTGCCAGCCAATCAGCTCCTAACTGTCATCTCACAGGCTGTGTTTGAAAAATGACAGTTGGGAGCTGATTGGCTGGCGCCTTATCACTTTCTTATCACTTTTCACTCTGTCTACTAACACCGCTTAGTAAATAGACCCCATAGTACGTAATGTACAGGTTATATGACAGCGGGTGGAGAGGAGAGGGGGAGAGGAGAGAGCTGCAGTGAAGATGCTAATCGTTCCATCTCTGTAACAACTGCAGGTGTGCGGAATAGTCTCTCCTCCCCGAGCTATTTTTATACCATGCTGTAAGTAATGTGTTTTAATAACCTTTAATTACTTCCTTAAGACAGTGCCTCCTCAATATGTAATTTCATCTGGGAAGAAATTCCTCCCCGGTGCGGCAAAGCAGAGCATTCATTTGCATGAACGTCATCTTGTGCAAAATGCTGATTTAAAATCTCCAGTGTCCATTCACATGCCAGGAATGCGGATAACTTGTGACAGGCTCCTGCATTCCTCTGCAAGCTCTGCGCACAAGTGCTTTTGAAGGTCTCTGGAAGTTGGATCTTCCCTCCTGCACCAGAGCCGCTGCTCGGCGGAGATGATTTCTCTTGGCAAGCTGTCCCCAATTTCCATTTAGCAATCAAGTTGAATCGCTGGAGCTTCTGACAAGACGCCTGAAAGTTTCAGGAAAGGGACATTTTTGCCTTATTGTCGTTTTTGTTGAGGGCGGCAGTTCTACAAGGTGATTTTGTTTCATAAACGCTGAAAGCTCTGCAGTTTATGCCCTATTTGTTCTGCCGTGAGTGTATTTAAAGGGACACAGATGCTGATACTAACATTTTGCATTTGCCTGATAGACATAAGACATCATGACGGAGTTCGACGCCTCTACGAAAACAATAAGCCAGGGGTCTTCAACCTTGGCCCTCCAGCTGCTGTGGAACTACACATCCCAGCATGCACTGCCATAGTTTTAGCATGCTGTTATATCAAAAAGGTGGCAGTGCATGCTGGGATGTGTAGTTCCACAGCAGCTGGAGGGCCAAGGTTGAAGAGCCCTGCAATAAGCCAATGGGTACTTTGGGCCAAATGTAATAGCCCACGATTTGCGGGAGCCAGCGCAGTTCCGCTGTGATAGTCACTGGATTTAAAGCAGTAATTAGTTTAAGGGCAAAAATAGCTGGTCTTTCCTTTTCTTTGTATATATTTGTAAGATTATTACATTTAGCCCTTTGCCTTCATATGGCCGGGTCCGTGAACTGATTGGCGACGTCTGTAGGGGATCATTGTCTCCGGTATAATACTCTGCCTGTAGAGGGATTGCTCTTTTGCTTGTAAGCAAAAAAATCATGGTTTAATTTTGACCTTAAAGGGTGTATGAACCCGTATAACATAATATGTATTTTAAGTGGGACAATTAGGTGAAAAAACAAAAGTACTTACCTTCCCTGCTTCTTTCTACCACAACATCCCGGCTTCTGTTCGGAACTGTCATGGCTGATGTATTATGAAACCTCGCCTGCGTAGAAAGCTGATAAAACGAAGCTCACTTCTGGCATGTTCCAGCCATATAAAACTGCGGCGAATATAATGCTGGGATTCGGAGCAGGCGTGTTGTGTTTTTATCAAGTTACTGACCACGACGTCTGTCCGCCATGACAGGCTCACCGCGGCAGGAGAGGTAGACAGGAGCTAGGGAGGGAAAACCTTTTTTTTTTTTTTTTCTTCACCAACAAGGCCATCTGTTTCCTATATTAAAGGATACATTGGGAATGACATACCCTTTAAGTGGTAGGATATTATGGAGGTGATCTCCTTAGAAAAGGGAGCGTCTAATTGAGGACTATTACATCCCTGGCTGATCTGGTCACACCGGAAGTGAGGAATTGATTTTTAAGCGGTCTTGTACCCTCATTTTCTGTCGTCTTTCTTTGTCTGTGAATTCCCAATCGTACTGCTAAAGCTGCAATACTTTTTCATTTGGCCTGGGATATGTTCTCTGTTTAATCTAGTTCCCAGTGTTGACTCCTCTAAGTGTGCGATACATTAAATTACGTACTGTGCAATCAGATCTTTCAGGGTCATGTAAGGAGCAACAGGGTTTGTACTTGCTCCAGGGATATATTGAAGTCAGATTTGGCAGCAGACCACGGTTTGACTGGGCTAATCTCCGACAAAACTAAGGAGATCTCTCATCAGGCTGTTCGTTCTGCCAGTGACTAAGGGATATGTCAGAGGAGCTTCTATATTTATAGGCAGGGTTTCCAATGGGGATCACTTTTTTTTTTATTTTTTATTTCGACTTTCTCATAATCCCAATTTCTGCAAAGTGATCTTGCTTGTCCTTGAGTGTGGTTATGGGTTTCCTGCTGTTTATTAGCGGCTATACCGGCTCGTAGTCCGTGTACGAGTAGGAAGTACCTGTATCGGACCCTGTGATGTCTCCTTCTCTATATTTTCATTAACGTGAACAGAGTTTTACCATCGCTCTCACTTAGAAGCATTTATATTGGTGGTATGTGAATCCAGTATTTTAAATTTATTGCAGAGATAATTAGGGATGTGCAGGCTTGGATAGGTTCGAGTTTGCATGCCGAGTTCGGATTTTTCCCTCCAAAAATCGGGTCTCAGAAAGAGGCAAAACGTCATCTTTCATGGACAAACATCAAGTCCATGGAAGATGATGTTTGTCCATGAAGATGACGTTTTGGCTCTTTCTGAGACCCGATTTTTGGAGGGAAAAATCCGAACTCGGCATGCAAACTCGAACCTATCCAAGCCGGCACATCCCTAGAGATAATACGAGTATGCCGTATTCACCATTTCTTTGGTCATCTGTTTAACATAATATCATTTTAAACTCAGGGGTACATTTACTGAAGTGCAGGTTTTTAGAAGTGGAGATGTTGCCTATAGCAACAATCAGATTCTGCTTAACATTTAACTAGCACCTTCTAAGATAATAGCTAGAATCTGATTGGTTGCTATGAGCAACATCTCCACGTCTAAAAACCAGCTTTAATAATGAATATATTCCATAGAAGCCAAATAGGTCTTTGATTTAGTGTAGTAAGAGCCTAAAAAGGTTTTGCATTCTCTCTTTCCATTACTAGAGGTGCAATACTGTACATTACAGGGAACATACATTTATGGTTTTGAAAGTTAATGTAACGCAGTGTTTTTTGAGTATTTATTCACTTACATTTCCTCCATTTATACGCTTTGCAGACTGCATTATGAGTATGAGGAATGGTTTCCTATGGACACGACCACTCTATTGCATTTTAAAATGCTACCAGCACAATCGAATGTATTGGTAAAAGCAGAAGTGAAGACAATCGGTAACACTACTCTAAATGTTAGTTTTCACCCATTTTCCCAGCGCGTATTTGTGAATGAGCATATGCCCAGTCACACACATTTATATGCAGTTTGCTATCACTGTTGCAATGCATGCAGATACACTATTTAGTATTTGCTTGCATTGCAATGGGTTGGGTGCAGGATCCCGACGGCCAGAATACCAGCAGCAGAATACCGACGGATTTTGGTGAGTTTTCTAACCCCAATACAAACTGTAACCCTCCCCTTCCGCAGCCTAACTCTGTCCCCTCCCGCAGCCTAACCCTAACCGCCCCTCCCGCAGCCTAACCCTAACCGCCCCTCCCGCAGCCTAACCCTAACCGCCCCTCCCGCAGCCGAACCCTAACTGCCCCTCCCGCAGCCGAACCCTAACCACCCCCTCCCGCAGCCTAACCCTAACCGCCCCCTCCCGCAGCCTAACCCTAACCGCCCCCTCCCGCAGCCTAACCCTAACCGCCCCTCCCGCAGCCTAACCCTAACCGCCCCTCCCGCAGCCTATCCCTAACCGCCCCTCCCGCAGCCTAACCCTAACCGCCCCCTCCCGCAGCCTAACTCCGTCCCCTCCCGCAGCCTAACTCCGTCCCCTCCCGCAGCCCAACTCTGTCCCGTCTCGCAGCCTAACTCTGTCCCCTCCCGCAGCCTAACCCTAATCCTCCCCGAAACCCTAAACCAAACCCTAATACTCCCCGTCGGGATTGTGACTGTCAGGATGCTGCTGTAGGCATTCTGACTACATCCCATTGCAACTGCAATAGCAAACTATACATATTGGTGTAATATCACTCAGGTGCACATAAGGGAGGGGATATTCTATACTAGAGACAACAACTAAAATAATCCCCCAGCACTCAGAATGAAATCAGCAATAAGACATGAAAAACTACATGTTGGTAGATAATTCAGGAGATCTAAGTTGCATATACTTGTAAAAATATGGCTAAGCCCCCAGGCCATGTCACGGCTTCTCTGATACTGGAGGTCCCTATCACTTGGTCTGGGGTGCAGAACCCCAGAAAAGCTGGCGAAGGCCAGCCACCCCAGGGAAGCACACCAGTGAGAGACTAAAGTGTTAGTGTTTGCTTTATTCTTATTAATACATACTATGGGCGGAATTCAATTGATTTCGCGGCCCGCATCTCCCATCTAAAGTGACAGGAGACCGCGGGCCGCTATTCAATTGTGCCAGCGTTTCACGCTGATCGCACCCAAAGTGGTCGGGTTTAGTCGCGTAAAACGGCTAACCCCGACCAAAGTGCTGGGCGCGATCGCAAAAAGTGCCGTTTGGGCGCCCAAACAGGATTCTTTTCGCCGATTTCAGCCCGCACCCCTCTGGGGCTGCGAGCTGAAATTGAGCGCTAGCAGCTGATCGCACCCGACAGGAGCAACAATAGAATAGCTCCGTCGGTTGCGAAGGGGGGAATAATCAATTGAATTCCGCCCTATGTGTTACATAGGTGAAAGGTGCTGCTGTAGGCGTTCTGACTATCGTAATCCTGACTACCTCCCATTGCAACAGTGATAGCAAACTACGCTGTTCTTCTAATTTTATGTTAGCAATTTAGCTCATTGTTTCCCTGGTACAGTCTATTCCGACGTTAGTCACTGTGACAGCTAATAACATTGTAACCTCAGATCCGCAGAAGCCTCCTCCTGTCGCCTCTCAGCAAACTGTTGGTTTTAGTGTAACAAAGCGACTCTGATATCTTAGTGACATCAACCTGCCAAGCTTCCTGAGAGAGCAAAGCTTCGCACAGCTGAGCGCTACATGCATTTGTCATGCTCCCTCTCCTCCGCACGCTGTCATATCTCCCCAGGCCGATGACTCACTTCACTCCCTGGGGAAAAGCGCACGCACAGCCCCTCTGCCATCACCATTCTCCCCCCCCCGGTTCCCGGGCCTATCTTCAGGTGCAAGCAGCAAATCAAAATAAAGAAGTAACTAGTGCATTTGCATATATGTAATTGAGCATCATTTGCATATGAATATCATATTCATTGACCTGAAAAAAAAATAGAAAATGGTTTAATCGCCGACTGCTTTGTCAAAGAAGAAGACGGGGGACGTTAGAACGCAGCCGGAGAGAACGGCAGCCGAGCACCAATAGGGAACGAGGTGCAGTAGAACAAAGTACGAGGCTCAGTATAACAATATTCCCATGAAAAGCCTTTATGTCTACTGGCAGAGGTACAAATGGGTCATTCCCTTTAATAAATCCATGCAACAGGCATTGTCCCACTGTTACGTGCAATCTGTTTTATTTACAAAGTGGTTGGGAAGTATTGGTGCATTGTTGTCTATTCTACTCATTATCTACTTCTGTTTCTGTGCCCGGACTCAGTGTATTGTCTGCAAAAATGTTTCATCTGACTTTCCTTACATTAAAAACCCCCCTTACCTGCGCCACATTTGCAGTTTTGGAAGTGTCCATTTATAAGCTTCATGCAGCCACTTTTCATTCACTTCATAGTGTGGTACTATTGTATGTAGCTGGCATTTCTACGCCAACACAGGCCTGACACTACTGCACTACACTATGGAGGCCCTACTTTCTCTGTATCCTCCCTGGCACAGAAGGAGGTCGTATCAATGGCAGGGCCCTCCTTCCTCATGTTCTCCCCCCAGCACTATCCTGGCTTCCAGAGGGTCTCCTAGTCACCTTAAAAATAAAAGTCAATAATAATAATAATAAAACCTGCATAGCAAACTTGCGCTGCATATATTACGTTTGTAATTCAATTCCAAGCTCGCATTGAATTGATATTTCTAAGCAAAGTCACATTTCTTTTTGTGCGCACCCCCCTGAGCAGGTGAACAGGTAGGGAAAATCTGTATTTTAAGGGACACAGAGCAGAACCTCTGGTACACACCTTCCAATATATAATCATTCTGTCAGTTTTCAGGCGACTTTCTCTAAACAGCTCAGTAATGGGTTAAATGATGTGGGACAGGTATGTGGAGGTGTAAATGATGTGGGACAGGTATGTGGAGGTGTAAATGATGTGGGACAGGTATGTGGAGGTGTAAATGATGTGGGACAGGTATGTGGAGGTGTAAATGATGGGGGACAGGTATGTGGAGGTGTAAATGATGGGGGACAGGTATGTGGAGGTGTAAATGATGTGGGACAGGTATGTGGAGGTGTAAATGATGTGGGACAGGTATGTAGAGGTGTAAATGATGTGGGACAGGTATGTAGAGGTGTAAATGATGTGGGACAGGTATGTAGAGGTGTAAATGATGTGGGACAGGTATGTAGAGGTGTAAATGATGTGGGACAGGTATGTAGAGGTGTAAATGATGTGGGACAGGTATGTAGAGGTGTAAATGATGTGGGACAGGTATGTAGAGGTGTAAATGATGTGGGACAGGTATGTGGGGGTGTAAATGATGTGGGACAGGTATGTAGAGGTGTAAATGATGTGGGGACAGGTATGTGGAGGTGTAAATGATGTGGGGACAGGTATGTGGAGGTGTAAATGATGTGGGGACAGGTATGTGGAGGTGTAAATGATGTAGGGCAGGTATGTGGAGCTGTAAATGATGAGGGACAGGTATGTGGAGGTGTAAATGATGTAGGGCAGGTATGTGGAGGTGTAAATGATGTGGGACAGGTATGGTGAGGTGTAAATGATGTGGGACAGGTATGTAGAGGTGTAAATGATGTGGGACAGGTATGTAGAGGTGTAAATGATGTGGGACAGGTATGTGGAGGTGTAAATGATGTGGGACAGGTATGTGGAGGTGTAAATGATGTGGGACAGGTATATGGAGGTGTAAATGATGGGGGACAGGTATGTGGAGGTGTAAATGATGTGGGACAGGTATGTGGAGGTGTAAATGATGTGGGACAGGTATGTAGAGGTGTAAATGATGTGGGGACAGGTATGTAGAGGTGTAAATGATGTGGGACAGGTATGTAGAGGTGTAAATGATGTGGGACAGGTATGTAGAGGTGTAAATGATGTGGGACAGGTATGGTGAGGTGTAAATGATGTGGGACAGGTATGTAGAGGTGTAAATGATGTGGGACAGGTATGTAGAGGTGTAAATGATGTGGGACAGGTATGTGGAGGTGTAAATGATGTGGGACAGGTATGTGGAGGTGTAAATGATGTGGGACAGGTATGGTGAGGTGTAAATGATGTGGGGACAGGTTTGTGGAGGTGTAAATGATGTGGGGACAGGTATGTGGAGGTGTAAATGATGTAGGGCAGGTATGTGGAGCTGTAAATGATGAGGGACAGGTATGTGGAGGTGTAAATGATGTGGGACAGGTATGTAGAGGTGTAAATGATGTGGGACAGGTATGTAGAGGTGTAAATGATGTGGGACAGGTATGTAGAGGTGTAAATGATGTGGGACAGGTATGTAGAGGTGTAAATGATGTGGGACAGGTATGTAGAGGTGTAAATGATGTGGGACAGGTATGTGGGGGTGTAAATGATGTGGGACAGGTATGTAGAGGTGTAAATGATGTGGGGACAGGTATGTGGAGGTGTAAATGATGTGGGGACAGGTATGTGGAGGTGTAAATGATGTGGGGACAGGTATGTGGAGGTGTAAATGATGTAGGGCAGGTATGTGGAGCTGTAAATGATGAGGGACAGGTATGTGGAGGTGTAAATGATGTGGGACAGGTATGGTGAGGTGTAAATGATGTGGGACAGGTATGTAGAGGTGTAAATGATGTGGGACAGGTATGTAGAGGTGTAAATGATGTGGGACAGGTATGTGGAGGTGTAAATGATGTGGGACAGGTATGTGGAGGTGTAAATGATGTGGGACAGGTATGTGGAGGTGTAAATGATGTGGGACAGGTATGTGGAGGTGTAAATGATGTGGGACAGGTATGTGGAGGTGTAAATGATGTGGGACAGGTATGTAGAGGTGTAAATGATGTGGGACAGGTATGTAGAGGTGTAAATGATGTGGGACAGGTATGTAGAGGTGTAAATGATGTGGGACAGGTATGGTGAGGTGTAAATGATGTGGGACAGGTATGTAGAGGTGTAAATGATGTGGGACAGGTATGTAGAGGTGTAAATGATGTGGGACAGGTATGTGGAGGTGTAAATGATGTGGGACAGGTATGTGGAGGTGTAAATGATGTGGGACAGGTATGTGGAGGTGTAAATGATGTAGGACAGGTATGGTGAGGTGTAAATGATGTGGGGACAGGTTTGTGGAGGTGTAAATGATGTGGGGACAGGTATGTGGAGGTGTAAATGATGTAGGGCAGGTATGTGGAGCTGTAAATGATGAGGGACAGGTATGTGGAGGTGTAAATGATGTGGGACAGGTATGTAGAGGTGTAAATGATGTGGGACAGGTATGTGGAGGTGTAAATGATGTGGGACAGGTATGTAGAGGTGTAAATGATGTGGGACAGGTATGTAGAGGTGTAAATGATGTGGGACAGGTATGGTGAGGTGTAAATGATGTGGGGACAGGTATGTGGAGGTGTAAATGATGTGGGGACAGGTATGTGGAGCTGTAAATGATGAGGGACAGGTATGTGGAGGTGTAAATGATGTAGGGCAGGTATGTGGAGGTGTAAATGATGTAGGGCAGGTATGTGGAGGTGTAAATGATGAGGGACAGGTATGTGGAGGTGTAAATGATGTAGGGCAGGTATGTGGAGGTGTAAATGATGTGGGACAGGTATGTGGAGGTGTAAATGATGTGGGACAGTTATGTGGAGGTGTAAATGATGTGGGACAAGTATGTGGAGGTGTAAATGATGTGGGACAGGAGGTATGTGGAGGTGTAAATGATGTGGGACAGGAGGTATATGGAGGTGTAAATGATGTTGGGACAGGTATGTGGAGGTGTAAATGATGTGGGACAGGTATGTGGAGGTGTAAATGATGTGGGACAAGTATGTGGAGGTGTAAGTGATGTGGGACAGGTATATGGAGGTGTAAATGATGTGGGACAAGAGGTATATGGAGGTGTAAATGATGTGGGACAGGAGGTATATGGAGGTGTAAATGATATGGGACAGGTATGTAGAGGTGTAAATGATGTGGGGCAGGAGGTATGTGGAGGTGTAAATGAGTGGGAAGGTGGGACGTTTAGGGTTAGGCACCCCTAAGGGAGGGTTAGGGGGTAGAATTAGGTTAGACAATATGGAAAGGAAATCCTGATGGACGATCAGGATTTCCTCCTCTGCCGGGATGCCGCTGTCGGGATTCCAACAGCTGGGCATGGGTCCGGCGGTAAATCATACCGATTCCATTCACATTAGTCCCTGCTTCAGTAGAGCTTGCAATCTATATTCCCTGCCACATGTGTGTACACACATCAAACACATGACCTCAGTGCTGTGAAGCAGTAATGCTTACCACCATACCAACCGTGCTGACTCCAGTTCACTGTCAGTACAGCCAGCGACAAATGATATAGTGAGCAGAGAGCCTTTGGTAAACCCCTCTGGGCCATTCCATGTCAAGTGGACATGAAGGATGGTAAAATTTAGCTTCACACCGTGCAATAGTAGCAAAATACCCCACCCCCACGTTGAGAGCCATAGTTCTGCTACTATTGCACATTATGAATTAAGATGTGGTTGGAGACTATCTTCAAAATTGGTCGACTTGACATGGAATGACCCCTCTACTCAGCAGGTTGTCCCGTTCACTGATAGGGAAGGCCATCTGTGAGTTAACCATTAATAGGGTGCCATCAGAGATTAACATCAATGGTATGAAGCCATCTACAGTGATCCACCGATGCTTTACAACCATTGATGGCCAGCCCTGCTGGGGGGGGTCCGGTGGGCCGCGGGCCAATCAGAGTCAGGGCTCACTGATCTAAGGGCCTGATTCAGAGCCGAACGCTCTGACCAGAGCGCTCGCTCTGAATCAGGGCCCTCCATGAAAATGGAGCGGCCTCCTGGCAGCTCGCATAGCTGTGGGTGACCTTCCACAGCATATGCGAGCGTCCATGATGATGGTCGCGATGGTCTTGACCATCGCGACCATCGGGCTTGCGACGGAAACCCTGCGGTAGGGTCTCGCTGCCGCAAGCCCTGGAGTGATTTTGGCTCTATCAGAGCCAAAATCACTCCCACTGACATCACTAGTGATGTCAGTGGGGCTGGCTTCAGACGGTAGGCGTTCCCATGGGAACGCCTCCGTCTGGCAGGCACGCCCCCCAAAGGGGGCGTGCTGTCAATCAAAATCGACAGCACGCCCCCTTTGGTGCGAGACCCGGAGCGATGGAGAGCCCGTCGCTCGCCGGGTCTCGCACATGCGCACGACGGAGCTCCCTCCGTCATGTGCATGCGCAGTGGGGGAACATCGACCCGCTTGCGAGCATCCTGCGCTCGCGAGCGGGTCTGAATGACCCCCTAAGCTCAGTGGCCCTCATTCAGAGGCGGTCGGAGGATGAAAGCGGTCGCTCAGAAACTGGGCGGCCGCTTGCATCCTGACCGGCCGCCTCTGTTTCGGTCGTTAGGCTGTGGGTTTACACCCACAACTCTAACGACCGCTAGGGTGATGACCATCGGGGCTTACGACGAGACCCTAGGGTAGGGTCTCACTTGTCGTAAGCCCCGGAGAGTTTCTGGCTCTGTCAGAGCCGGAAGCTCTCCACTGACATCACTAGTGATGTCAGAGGGGCCTCCCCCAAACGTCAGGTGTTCCCATGGGAACGCCTCCGTTTGGGCTGCCACCCCCCGGCCCGCCTTCCAAACGGGACGAGCTGTCAATCAACATCGACAGCTCGCCCCCTTTGGAAAGAGACCCGCTATGACCGGCGCTGTCGGTCGTAGCGGGTCTCGCGCATGCGCACGAAGGAGCCGGCTCCCTCGTGCGCATGCGCACTGGACAAACATCGAGGCGGCCGTGCGGTCGTAGACCGTACGGCCGCCTCTGAATGAAGCCCCGTGTCCCTGGCGCCAAAACAACAAAAACCCATCTCCTCCTGGCAGGCATTGATGGTGGAGAATCATCGGATATCTGCCATCGGTGGCAAACCATTGATGATTTTTAACCGTCAATGGCCATCCCTATAAGAGACCTAGTTGCTCTCGCCTGGTAAGAAGTCGATGCTTCAGTGTACAAGGCAGCCCTCAAACACATCAATTTTACTAATGGACCATGGAAACAAGTGCATGACTTGCTGTTAAAAAATCAAAAGCTGAAATAATAAATAAAGCATCAATGGAATTGCACCTTGGCGATCAGATGGCCTCTGATATTGGCAAAAAAGGATAGTGAATATTCTATATGGCTAATTGAGTGGTTTTACATCTTAAATAAAATGTAAATTATGCAGATTTATTATATCTTGAATCTTTTGCGTTTTTATTTTTTATTGGGCTTTGTAATCTCAAACATCTCCTGGCACTGAGGCTGTTCATCAGTTTGCCAAGCTCTGTTCTCTGTTAGCAAAGCAATTATGAACCTGTCATTAGTCAGGCCAGGGGAGAATACTGTAGCTAATCTGCTAGAATGCCCAATTCTTGGCAAACTTTTTTTTTTTTTTGCAAAATACAAATAATTCAGCAATTTGCTTTATCGGTGATTAGAACTCCTGTAGAAGCCAAATACAAATCAACGTTCCCCACTAAGGGTTCCGGACTATAGACAGACAGTAATTAGTTAGACAGTGTCTAGATAGACACCAGATGTTAGACAGTTAATACTTATGCTGGGCATACACGGCAAGATAAAATGTCTGTCAGACTGACAGACATTTTATCTGGCCAGTTGCCAGCCGCTGATGTCCGCGGCATATACTGTGAGAGAAATCTCACAGTGTATAGCCCGACATCCGCGCTCCGCCCCCGGGGGAGGAGACATTTCCCTGTTCCTTTAGTAGGAAGGAACACAGGAAATGCCTGTCTGTTGGCCGCGCTGGGCATACACTGCCCGATGCGGCCGACAGTTACCGGGTAAATATCGCATCGGACGGGCATGCTGGACAATCCAGCATGCCCGACCGAGCAATATTTAACCCTCGGTCGCCCCCCCCCCCACGCTACTATAATCGCGGCGATCCGCCGATATCGGGGCGGATCGTCCCGATAATTGCAGCGTGTATGGCCAGCATAAGACAAGGATAAAAGTTTGACACAGACAAAAGTCAGACACAGTAAAGTTAGACATGTAAAAAGATCGACAGGTACAAAAGATCGACAGGGTCAAAAGGTTAGGCATTTACTGGAGGGTTAGGGTTAGGCACTTACCCAGACGGTTAGGGTTAAGCACCAGGAGGGAGGGTTAGGGGTCGCCACCAAAGGGAGGGTTAGGGTGAAGATTAGGGCTAAAAAAAAAAAAATTGTCGACCATTTTTGTGACGACCATTTTCATGTCGAACTTTTGACCCTGACGATCTTTTGTACCTGTCGAACTTTTTACATGTCTAACTTTAATGTGTCTGAGTATTGACTGTCTAACATCTGGTGTCTATCTAGACATTGTATAACTAATTACTGTCTGTCTCTTATACCACACCCCTCCACTAAGGAACAGGGGGTAAATTTACTAAAGTGAGTGTTTTTAGAAGTGAGTTTTAAAAGTGATGTTGCCCATAGCCACCAGATTCTACTTAACATTTAACTAGCACCTTATAGAAAATAATAACTAAGATCTGATTGGTTGCTATGGGCAACATCACTTTTAAAACTCACTTCTAAAAACTCTCATGTTAGTAAATTTACATCCTGGTTTCAGTTGCTGTCATCAGCTTTGTGCAGAGTAGAATTGCCATATGCATATACGGTTATATTCCAGATATTTTACTACTTAATGAGCTCTAAAGATTCAGAGATTTTTCGATCAACATTTAAAAATATATATGTAGAATTTGCTTTGACTTTTCAGAACTTGAGACTATATTGTGACTAAGGAGTCTGGCAACTGCGCACATCACCACTAATTGCGATACCTCTACACCGCAAATTTCCTACGCGCAAACCGGCTTAGGCGTTGTTGGTCAAGAGCTACCGGGGAAACGGTGGGAATGCTGGCACCCCTCCGTTACCACAAATTGAATAACTCACCTTTATGCTCTGATGATCTCCTTTAAGACATATGTTTGTGAATACATAAGGCAACTTTTATTAACGCCATACATAGGTTGGCAGCCACTGGGTGTTTTAGGCAATAGAATAATAAGCTTACGGGGGTCGATTCAATTGTTTGTTTGTTTTTTAGGCGCCCGACTGAGCAATAGAATTGTTGCTCCGTTCAGGCGCGATAGCCGGTAGCCCTGGCATTTCTGCTCGCACCTACAGGAGGGCGAGAGTAAAAATGTGCAATAAACCCGTGGTTAGGGCGCCATAACCGAAGTTTGGGCGCCCTAAGCAGGACTTTTGACAGGTTTTGCTGTTTTACACGGCTAAACCCAGTCTAATAGGGCGTGAAGACCGCGATAATTAACGTGTTGTTTTTTTCTTATACAAAATTCAATAGAGAATACCTACTTTTCATTATGTTAAATAGTTTGTTTTGGTGCAGCCATGCATCAAAACAAACTTGTGGTGTTTTTTTTGTTTTTACCCGGGAAGAATAGTCTGACTGTTGTCTTGGATATAGCACATAACTGCTTTGTGGGAACAGCTGTTTCCAATTCAAAATGGAGGACTGATCTGTGTTGTATCCAAGGACTAGTTATAGTCTGCTTGCATGATATTGAAGTATATGTGCATATTTTTTCTAAAGTACTTTTTTCTTTTAGTTTATTCGTCTATGCAAGCAAATGGTATGCGGACTATAGATCTAGACTAAAAGGGTCGACAATGTTTAGATAGACACCAGATGTTAGGCAGACAATAGTTCGACACACTAAAACTTGACACGGAATGGTCGAAAGGTCGATACAGAAATGACTGACACGCAAATGGTCAACGCCTTTGTTTTCTTAGGGTTAGGCACTAACTGGAGGGTTAGTACCTAACCCTAAATTACCCCTGACGGTTAAAGTTAGGCACCAGGAGGGAGGGTTAGGCACTAAAAGGGACGGTGAGGGTCAGGCACCTACCCCAACGGTTAGGGTGAAGATTAGGGTTAGAAAAAAACAATTGCGTCGACCTTTTGACCCCGACGACCGTTTGTCCCTGTTGACCTTTAGTGTGTCAACCTTTTGTCCCTGTCGACCTATTGTCTATCTAACATCTGGTGTCTATCTAGACATTGTCGACCATTTAACGGTCTATCTATTATACCACACCCAAAGCAAATAGGGCTATTTATTTTATATTCTATATACATGGTGACGTTTGCAAAAATAAGTAATAAAAAGGAGACACTTCTATGATTCACATGAAAACTACTTTACTGTAATTAGCGCAGATATTTACCTCACAATTTAACCGGTTAGTTCTCCTGTGTATACTGCTTATTAATATGAATGCTATGTACAAGGCCCTGAGGCATATGTGTACAGTTTGGCTCTAGAACGTTTAGTTCCGTCGCAACTGTACAGACTTATACAGGGACGGGGATCCTGACCCACATACCTCTGCATCTCTGCAGCAATAATTCACTTGTTTTAATGACAGATCACATTTCTTATGTGATTATATAATGCAGCGGTGCAGGGGAGAACTAGGTCGGCCCTCCCCAGCTCTGACCGAAATGATGCGTTTTCACCGGGTTACCATGGCAGTTCCAGCGCTGAAAAACAAATAAGGCAGACTGAATTCAGCGCAAGGTCCTGCTACACACACTTCCAGGTATTACTGTGAGTAAACATCTGGGCTTGTATCCCTATGGGATGTGAGATAATAAGTAACGTTCTCACCGGTAACATCGCTCCTACGGTACCTCGTGCTGTGGTGAATCTGCCCCATAGTGTTTATAGAGAACTGCACACGGTGTGGCTTAAAAGATCTACACCAGGGGTTCCCAACCACGGTTCTCAAGGCACACTAACAGTCCAGGTTTTAAGGATAGCCATATTTGAGCACAGATGACTTAATTAGTACCTTAGTTATTTTGATTTAACCATCTGTGCTTAAGCATGGATATCACTAAAACCAGGACTGTTAGTGTGCCTTGAGAACCGAGGTTGGGAATCACTGATCTACACTATTTAGATAGGCAGTCAAAAAATCGACAGCAACTGGTAGACAGGCAATAGGTTGATAGGTGCAAAAGGTTGACATGGATGAAGGTCGACATGGTCAAAAGGTCAGTATTGGAATGGTCAACACACAAATGGTCAACACTGTTTTTTATGTGTTCTAACCTTAATCTTAACCCTAATCCTGCCCTTGGTGCCTAACCCTAACCGTCAGGGTAATTGTCTAACCTTAAACATGCCCCCTAGTGGATAATTCTAAACCTCCGGTAAGTGCTTATCCATCCCTCCTAGTGCTTAACCCTAACCATTGGGGTAAGTGCCTAACCCTAAATTTTCCTTCTAGAGCCTAACCCCAAAAAATCAAATGTCAACCTTTTGAACATGTCAAACTTCTTTTTTTTTTTACCTGTCGACTATTTGGTGTCTACCTAGGCACTGTCGGCCTGTCCATTGTTGATCTGTTGACTGCCATCCCTCCAAACAGGCATATGTTCAGCTTTGCATCATTCCCTTTATGTATGTAGTGATTGTGTGCCCAGGATCCCAATCAGACCCTGCCAGGCTGTTCCAGGGGCAGCTTCCTATAAATACAGCATCCAGTAATAGTAATAGACCTCTGCTGGAGAATACGTTGGCACTGTATAAATAAAGGATGGGAATATTTTCTGCCATTAAACACCAATGCAGGCAGTGACCGACAGTGTTAAGCAGTGACACTTTTTTTTCCCCACCATATAACTTTTCATCGCTGTAATACTAGCTCCAGTGTGTTCCACTTATATCCCAGGAAAAAACTTTGGCAACTTTTATTTAATAGTGTAGTTATCCCGACTGTGCCGTTTATTGTGCCAGCTTCAGTTTTAGGCTGCCATCTGCTTGCAATCAGCGTTGCCAACTCTAAGCAACCAATAAGTAAAGAACAAGCCCAAAACAATCATAAAAAGCCCAATTTATGGGGGTGTCTCTTTGTCCTCACTCTATATCTGCCTAACTTCCTTTATTCCCCCTTTCACTAACCTAATATGTTAGTGTGTGCACAGCCTTACCTACCTATATTACTATTCTCCCTCTACACCAGCCTCCATATTGTTACCTCCTTCCTCTTTTCATACCTCATTCCCTTGCCAGTCTTCAGCTGGGTACACACTTGCCAATGTGTGTACCCAGCGAAGCGATGCCCAACCATGCAATATATATCGGGCGGACGATACATACTGCACGATGCGCTGACCGAACGCCCGATATGTCGGGCACCGGCTCCATCCACTATGCCAGCGTCGGCACCTGGGTCGTTCCATTGACCCTACGTGCAGGCCGATGGAACGTCCCCGATGGACGACCCGCGGGAGTGCACAGGGTCATGCATAGTGGGTACACACTGGTCGATGTGGACGATATGTCGACCCGATCAGCAGGATCAGGCGACATATCGTCTACTGTGTACCCACCTTTCCTTTACCTGACTCCCAATTCCTCTCACCCCTCTTTATTACCTCCTTCATTCCTGTCACCTGTCTAATTCCATTATCTCCTCACTATAACAGCCTCAGTCATTGTAACTCGCCCCCATGTACCTGCCTCATTTCCATCATCTATTTTACCTCTCCTTCATACCTGCCCCCTCAAACTTCACCCTGTCCACTGGCTGCTGCCCTCTATTCCCCAGATACAGCCTCCCCCCTCCCTCAGTCGCTACTGGTGTAAAAACATACACACACATACACTTACCTCCAGGGGCGCCTCAGCAATGCACATGAAAAAACAAGCCCAAAAACAAGCAACCACGATAAAAAACAAGCAACTCTGGGAAAAAAAGAAGCCCGATTCCGCTTGTTATAAGCGGACTTGGCAACTATGCTCGCGATCTCATCCTGTTGTTTTATTTATGTGCAGTGCCGAAAATCCATTTCACATTTGGCGCTCGTCACCACCATGTTATTGCTTTGGCAATTGGACTGCGTAGATACAAATCGGGTTTCTGTTGACTGCGCTTTTCATGTACAGTCGTAGGCAATCTGTTAATTTATTCCATTTGTGTCCTGGGTGATTCCAGTAGCCGCCTACAGACTGATCTAACTTATGTAGTGAAGCTGGGAACCAGCATCCGATTTTCCATTAGATATATGTCGGTCATATGCAAATATTTTTCATCACAATAACTATGAGCAGAAATCAAACTCGTCCTGTGTAAGACAACAATATGTGGCAGTAAAATTAATTTACAAGGGAAACGTTTAAAGGATAACACCATCCAAACTAAGAGGGGAAATTGAATTCCAAGGCAATGTCCACAAAGCGGGGGATGGGACGGTTAGAACGCCGCCACCCGGTGGCTGTGTGGATTACCGTTTCTCCTTTGCGAGACTTGGAATAGCACGGAGCTGTTGGTGCACGCCCTCGACGCTCCCACAAGACAGGGCAGGTTCGTGCAATCGACTTGTCAACACCCATTTTACCCCTTGAAACGTCCTATTTAACGTAAAGATAGAACAGGCCACGTGGCATCTGACTCGGAATAGACCAGACGTACGCAAAGATGATTAGATTCGCATCTGCGCTTGCACAAGATCACCGCTTGGGTCTGGGACTCAGAATCAGGCGCTATATGTGTATATGCCATAGAATATAATTCCATTCTGTGATGCTATTTTTCCCATCATTGTGTTGCTGTTACCTCAGTTTTGCGTCTTAGTTTGCTGGTAGTGTACCAGCAGGTAATTGGGATTAGTGTTAAGGCGCAGTGACGTAACAAAGCACAAGGCGAGCTATACAGGGCAATTTGGCGCAATGTGAGCATAGGTGGATGTGGACACAGATGGAAAGGGAACGCACTCGCATACAAATAGAACAGAACTTTCTTTGTTCTTCAAAACGTTCCCAGCACTTGCGCTCAGGGCCATTGAGAGATCAACGGCGGGGCCCGGGTACTGGGGGCGTGGCCAAATTCAGGAGGTGTGGTCACACCGCCTCCTAAAGAACAACTGAATAATACTATGTGAGGTGCCGCAATAGGGGGCATATGTGCCTCTCAGCTGCTGGGCGGGCCCAGGTAAACTCCCCTCCGCAATTCCCTCACTGTTCCTGCTTGCGCTCAGACATCGTATCCATGTTTTTGGAGAGACATGGGGGTCTATTTACTAAGCCTTGAATGGAGATAAATTGGACAGAGATAAGGTACCAGCCAACCAGCTCCTAACTGTCATTTTTCAAACACAGCCTGTGACATGGCAGTTAGGAGCTGATTGGCTGGTACCTTATCGCCGTCTACTTTATCTCCATTCAAGGCTTAGTAAATATACTCCATGATCTGTGATCTGTTCTCACAGCTTTTAACTTGACTGTAGTCTTTAGCTGAGTACAGGAACTCCAAATGTTGGGATAAGATTTACCGGGATATATAGTTCTTTTACTGACCTTATATATTCTTTGGGGTTTGTGTCGCCGAAATGATATGGCGGTCTCCCATTTATAATAGGACCAGCCCAACCTGACTTGGCCTGGAGACCGCTGTTATAACGTGAGCAGCCCAGTCTGTTGTGGACTGCTGCGATAGCTGCCACGTTAGCCGGGCGACCTCACAATTTAGTGGTAATCAGCCAAGACTATAGCGCTGGTACTGGTTTCTACTTTTAGTTTCAATTCCATCAATCATCCACTGACATGAATGGCACAAAAAATATTATCCAGACTGTACTCTGTACTCCGGGAACTAAGGGTTCGATTCAGACCCGCTCGCTAGATGCGTTCGCTTGCTCGATGCGTATGCAAATTCGGCAAGGCAGGCGATCGCACAGCAAGGCATTAGCACGCCCACTATGTCTTGGCGTGCAGTCGCTTTGTGAATGCAGACGCCCACCAGCCTGTCTTAAGACGCCCACTTGCGCACGTCATCTCCAGAAAGCGTATGCAACCATCAGTACCATTTTACCCATACGCAGCGCTTGTGGCCGACCATACCCTACCACGAGCACTTCAGTGTAATATTCAACCAAGTGACGTGTACTATGACGCTGCCTTTTAATTATGCACGCCTTTGAAACGGCGTTGAGACTCTCAGGCACGCCTGAGTTCGCACCTCCACTTCCCCCCCGTTTTTAATGGCCAGCCCCTGTCCCCACCCACAAACGGCTTCTCCTGTCACTCACTCAGTCGGGCTGTCTATGCGCAGCGAGCAAACGATTCCCGATCGCTCGGACTACGCATGCGCAGAATGCAAAGTATCGTCTGGCTGCATGCGAACACTTCCTAGCGAGCGGGTCTGAATCAGGTCCTCAGTCCCATGAGTGCTGCTATTGAAATAAATATATATATGTATATGTGTGTGCGTGTGTATATATGTATATACAGTGCATATATATATATATATATATATATATATATATATATATATACACACAGTATAATGAGGCTGAATTGAACGAACGGATGTAGTCGGGCAGACATTATACATCTCTATGTTGGATTAAAAGTTTGCTTTATTTTCTTCATCACAATATTGAGTGCCGGGTGTCTGTCTATCTATCTATATTTCTCATATCTATCTATCTATCTCATATCTATCTATCTATCTATCTATCTATCTATCTATCTATCTATCTATCTATCTATCTATCTATCTATATTTCTCATATCTATCTGTGTCTATCTTCTATCTATTTATCTATCTATCTATCTATCTATCTATCTCATATCTATCTATATTTCTCATATCTATCTATCTCATATCTATCTATCTCATATCTATCTGTGTCTATCATCTATCTATCTATCTCATATCTATCTATCTCATATCTATCTATCTCTATCTATCTCATATCTATCTCATATCTATCTATCTATATTTCTCATATCTATCTCATATCTATCTGTATCTATCTATCTATCTATCTCATATCTATCTATCTATATTTCTCATATCTATCTCATATCTATCTGTGTCTATCTTCTATCTATCTATCTATCTATCTATCTATCTATCTATCTATCTATCTATCTATCCATCATCACAATGTAATTTAATCTTTTCCGATTATATTGTATGTGAATGTAACACTGTTTCTTTTTGTTGGGGTTAAACCTTTTTGGTGAGAATTGATTCTATAGCAGCAGCGCAATGTGTCCCAGGGGAGAGCGCCTCTGTAGTTTTGCTCTTTGCGGCTCGTGCTGTTATAATGTGTTGTTTGCCTGAAGAAGGAGAGCTGCGCCAGAGAATGGGAATGCTGATTATAATGATTAGCTTGTTTATTACATTAAGTGATGCAGCATTGTACAAAGAGGAACACCACTGCTAGGTCTCACCTCCAGCATTAATTACGGGCTGCATGCATAAAAGATTGCCATTCGCGTGCTGTTCAAGCCTCCATACAATGCTTTGCTTTAACATAACGACTGATTACAAGTTGCAGCACTTGACTTTTTAATTAACTGTTGGCAGTCGCAGTATCGTGCATGGTATAATTCACTCTGCTGTCAACTGCGGCGCTTTGAAAAATACCGCAGGCGCTGTGGTCGTTCATTGATCAATACAGCTATATGCTAGCGGGTACTTAACGAAACAATTCATCATCACTTATTCTCTGTTTAAAGAGCAACTCGAGATACTATTATCTTGTGTATGTATGTATATATATATATATATATATATATATATATATATATAATTATAGAGAGAGAGAATCTCCATCATTCTCTATCACGCCTTGGTAGAAAATTACCAAGGTAGGAGGAAAATAGGTGTTTCTCTGCTTGAGCCAGCAGTGTGGGAGCTGACAGGTTGTAAAACTTGAAAATTTACATTTAAGGTGAGTATTCACTTGCCGAAGGGGTAACGACCGTACGATTACAACATTGTAATCGTGCAGTCGTTCCTCATCCCCTGTGCTGTCTACACTGAATGATATGTCGTTCAGCGCAGGCACCCTCCCTCATCCCCGAACATGGCCAATCTGTTGTTATCGCCAGATTGACCATCATGTTCAGGCGATGATTGATGTCGGAAACGACCAGCGGGAGTGCGCATCGATGGTCGTTTCCGACAATATACTGCCCGATTTATGCACGATTAATGAACGATTGCGATGTCGTAATCGTTCAATCGCTCTGTTTAATCGTCAAGTGGAGACGCGGCTTTAGAAGTTCAGCAGCTTTTCAAAAATGACAACTAAGAAAGATGATCAAGCTTATTCCTTTAGTGGACCACAACGGCACGATCTTCCAATAGGTTGTTTTTACCACTGACTTTGTATTAAGGCAGCGCTTTAGGATAACAGTAGTTAGTATTAAATGAAAACACTCATGGTTTTTGCAGTGGCAGACAAAAAGAAAAAGTTACATTTGACTCAGATTTTCCACCCTAAATGCCAGAAATGTCTGAAATGAAATCCCTTTTCCCTAAATATAAGAAATGCGCAGTCCCCGGTACACATCTGCAGGAGTTTACCAGAGATTTCCATGTAAAACAACAGTAATTGATAATATTGGCTGTAGGTTTTGAATATTTTCTCTTCATAACGAACCGATGAAACAAAACGTGAGTACACACTGATGAGTTTAACCTTGATGTTCCATTGTAACCTTGGCTTAAAGAAAATGAGTATTTATATATAAAATTGTATGTTACCTAGAAGACCACAAGCCAGTCGTTCAGGCCTGAGGAGCCTTATTAAATCGTTTCAGGTCTCCTGAAACCAGAGACTTCATTGTTATCATTTTTACAAGGCACCACAAAAATCTGCAGTGCCGTACAGCATATAACAAAGTAGACCAAAAGGCAAAGTACCTGGTATACTGGTAGCATAATGCATAAAGTGTAGTGAGCAATAGCAAGTGTCTTACATAACGTGCAAGAGGAGGGAGGACCCTGCTCATGAGAGCTGAAGGGGAAATGTATTAAGCGGTGTAAAGACTGAGGAAGTTGCCCATAGCAACCAATCAGCTATAAAATGATAGGTAGAACTGATTGCTTGCTATGGGCTTCTCCTTTCTTTATACTGTTTGATGCTCCCCTATAGAACCTAAACCAGGAACGTGCGACTTATACCCCTTTTACACCGGAGCTAAAACCCGGGTTTTTGAAGGGTTAACCCGGGCAGCTCCCTGGTGTAAAAGGGCAGAGGGTTGGATCGCCGGGTCGAGTGACCCGGCAATCCAACCCTGGTAACTAGCAGGGTTTAACACCGTCGTAGCCCGTGAAACCCTGCTATGGGAACAGCGCACTCCGGGTCACGAAGACCTGGAGTGCGCTGCTAGCCGGCCGATTGGTCCGGCTTCAGTGGCGCTTGGAGATGACGTCAGTGGTGAGCTTCCTGCTTGATCAGAGCAGGAAGCTCCCTGGGGCTTGCGGTTGCCGAGACCCAACCTTAGGGTCTCGTCGCAAGCCGCGATGGTCTTGACCATTGCGACCATCACCCTGGTCGGTCGCTAAGCTGTGGGTGGTAACCCACAGCTTAGCTAGCGACCAGGAGGCCGCACTAAAAAAAAGAAGCGGCCGTCCTCATTAAGAGAGCGATCGCTTCTTGCACCGCCTCTGAATGAGGGCCACAGGGCCTGATTCAGAGCCGGACGCTATTTGCGAACGGTCGTTCTGAAAAAAGGGCTGGCTATTTAAATGAAGTGCTCGCTCTTTGCGGTCTGTTGACGCCTCTAAGCCTGAACTAGCGAACAAAAACTGCGGCCGCTATTTTGATAAAAACGCCCCCTGGCCGCTCGCATCCTACGTCATCTCCGCTATTTATTTGATTAATCGAGTACATCGAAAGGCGTCTGAACTGCTCGCAGTGCTTGTTTTTGGATTTTCCTACCGCAATCATACAAACAGTTCAGGCTAAGAAACAACCAAGTGACGTGGTAGATGACGCTGCTTTGTTAATTATGCACACCCTTAAAACGCCCATTTTGACCGTTTGGCACGCCTGCGTTCGTATCTCCACTCTCCGTTTTCAAGCACCTTCCCCTGTTACCACCCACAAACGCCTCATCCTGTCACTCAAATTAGCAGGCATTCGCTATTTTGCGAGCACATGAATTTCGACCGCACTGACTGGTTCGCGCATGTGTATTACGAGCCGTACACATGCGCAGTTGTGCGAACATCGCTCGGAGCGAACGAGCGGCCGCTTACTAGCGGCTCTGAATCAGGCCCATAGTCCATTAGCGACTGGTAACTGTTTAAAAAGTTTGTGTACCCGGGACTGATGCTGGCCACACACATGACAATCTACACACGATCAGCCGATGTGTACGATTTCCCTTGAAACTCTCCCCGGCAGCTCTGCAAACGATCTCCACACGATCTGGACACTATTTGGTGTCCAATCTTCATACGATCTCTCCTGCATCCAGGCTTTCACAGTGCATCGCCTCCTAGATTGTCAGATCTGCCCTACTGCACGGCAGATCTGAAGATGCAACGTGCGACCAGCGGGGACGCGCATCGCATCGTGAGTGGGGACTCACGATTTACTCAGGATTTGGCCATATTGAACACGATCTGTCGTTCCAATGTGTCGGAATCTGCCAGATCGGGTAAACTATTGCTGTGTGTGTGGCCAGCTTAAGTGTCATCCAACGACAATCTCTTAAGATTCTAAGGCAAGAATTTTGCATCTGCTAAAAAAAAAAAGTTTGAAATGTACTTTAGAACTTAAAAGCTTCTTAAGGATCTCGAAAGTGTACATAGCTTCATTGTCGCTGCTTGGGGTTTAAAGGAAAAACTTCAGTGGAGCTTTAGTCCAGTCAGTCTTGAAGTGTCTGTTCCGGAGATTCTTAAATATTATAGGATTGTACCAGGCTGCTTTCAAGAGCTCCATAGTGTAAACGTACAGTACAACCACATCATGTGTTTTGTCACTTGGCCTCTTGCTAAGGTCGCCTATGCGTATTCGTGTTATTTATTGGCAATTCCTGAGCGCCTCTGAAAGGCCGTAGATCCTCGATCCTGAGATATTTCATTTCCAGTCGTCACGTTTACAGTTTTAGAACAAATTCTAAAGTTTTTGTCGCTGACGACTCTCTCCCTCTTCACACTTGTAGCATTATCACATCACTTTGCCAAGTAGAAGTGTGCGCAGCATGTGCGTCTCTTTCCTCCCCAATCGCCGCCATCTTACTCGCCACAGCCGCAATGTTCGTAAATTATTCCCCAAGCTGCTTCCTTAGGATGGCTGCGATGTGTTGCGAGACCTCTAATAATAGTGTTCTCGCTAGGCTGCGGGAAAGGCTTGGGGTGGGTGAGCGACCGTGAGTCGCTCCCAAAAAGAGGGCGTGTCCTTGGGACACGCCTCCAATTTGCCCCGCTTGAGGGCGAGTCCAGAAAATACGGAGATGCTGGGCTTTCCCCGGGCTCTCCCCTCACGATGAATAGATGCCGTGCACGTACACGTGGCATCTATTCACGGCGGTGATCGGTCACCGCAACTTTTCCCACCGGTGGGACTCTGCGCCCCTAGGGTGGGGAAGGCTGAGGGCAGACTGCTTTAGCGCAGTGACTCTAAAAGAGTAGGGAGCATTTTGCCCTTTTAAAATCAGGCAGGGCGCGGCGCCCCGCTAAAGCAAGCTAGTGGGAACGCTATATAACGCGGGATCCATTCCCCTGGTCGACTGTTACCATGTCGACTTTTATAATGTCGATACCATTCGACAGGCACCATGTTGACATGTTTACAATGTCAAAATGTTCACAATGTTGACATCTGAAATGTCGTCATTTTCAGAATGCAGATGATTAGTGCTAAGCGCCACTTGGGGGGGGGGGGGATAGGCTGAGCAGGAGGGGGGTAAAGTTTGGCAGTAGGGGGAGGGTTAGATTTAGGGATAGGGGTAAAATACTCGCCAGAACACTGCTCCGTCAGACGTCTCTGCCGGAAGTGCTGGTCACATATCCACTAGGACCCGGAAGGCGCAGCTGAAAATCCCACTGCCACTGGGACTAGGTAAGTGACTGCTGGGCCACCAGAGATGTTACGTTGACATTCTATCATGATGAATGTCACTGTGGACATGCTAAGCTGGTTGACATTCTCTTGTCAACCTGATGCATGCCGACATGTCTACTTAACATACCTCACCCCATACCATACCACACCCAATAAGTCCAGGTTAGTTCTGGGCGGGTAAATTGTGGTCCCTGTGCCACATCCTCAACGAACAGAGTCTGTGGCACAGAAACCCCTGAGTGTTATGGATCCATAAGTTCCCCACTTTTAAATAAAAAAGATGAAGCCTATAATAATGATGATGAAGGCTGGTTATAGCCTTTCTTTTGGCAGTAATGGACGGATCTTTCCTAATAAGCGGTTATCGTCCATGACCAGGGCCTCGCCCTATCCGAATTACTTACAGCGATCACCAATAATACATAGAAATAACCTGCTTCAATCAGCTGCTTCATATTGTACATTGATATTTAAGCCAGAGGTTCCCAAACTCCGCAATTACAGTACATGTTTTAAGGATATCCATGCTCGAGTCCAATTGGTTAAACCAAATTGACTGATGTACTAATGAAGTCACCTGTGCTCAAACATATGGATATCCTTAAAACATGGACTGTAATGGTGGAGTTTGGGCTTGTGTTCAGACCACTTCATTCAATTGTCAGATAGTGATGGGGTGTTTGCACGTTCATCCCCCCCAGTCCAAAAAAAACCCAAATTGGTAAATACATATTTTATTGTACCCGAGACCATTTTATGTTCTACATGAGTTATTAATAATAACGTGATCTGGTTCCTCAGAACGTATGGTTTGGCCTTACGGCAGCATGCTGTGTTTGAACATGCTTGTGTATGAGGAATGTCAGCATTGATATGTCCTGTACTTTACCCACCAACCAATAGTATGATTTACATTCTGGGAACAGGGGTAACGCCGTAAGTAAGCACTCCAAGTGACTGCAGCTGTGTACAGCAGCGGAAACCTGATTTTACTTGCTGATGGGAGAATCCGTGAGGCTAAAGCAGGGGGTTTGTGTGTTTGTCAGCGTAAATCCGTGCCCCCCATTGATTTTACACCACCCGCCGTGACTGTGATCATTAGTATCGCCACTTGTACAAGCGCCATGATAGATGCAAGAGATCCGTCAGCAACAAGCTTCCGCTGAAGATGGCATCAGCCATTGTGGCCTGTGGGCTACACTCCGCAAAAAGCACTTTCGCAGTAGTGCAGTGGCTGGTGGCAAATTAAAGTGCAATCGCTTTACTTTAACACATCGCAGGAGCCCCGGTCCCTGCATGTCCTCAATGATGCCTGACAGCGGTATTTAATTTCTTATTGCTGCGAAAAATTATAATTATCAGGTCTAATGGGTGAATTCAATCAGCCCCAATAATTTTATCACACGAAAAACTGGAGTTTTTTTGCAATTTTTATTTTTTATTTTATCACCGGTTTTTTAGAGCACAATTCAATTAAAGCAACTGTTTTTCTTGCGCGAAGCAGTATCTGGATTTGCATGAAAACACATAGAATCTGTGATAAGTTCACAGACCCCTATTTTTTTGCTTGCGCCAGGGCAAAAACTGGTTATTTATCGTGGATTTTTTTTCTCGGAATTGCTGAGGTCCCAAATAACAATCCAGGGGCTAATTGAGTAACCCCGGGGGAACAATTATCTTGTGGTAATTTACCGTGAGTGATTGAACTTTGAAATTTGAAAATTAAGGTGAATATGCAGTGTACTACAACTTACTGAAAAAAAAAATCCTGATGCTTTACTTTAACTGTGACTTCTACCTGAAACTGCCTGTTGAAACTTCAGAAGCACACTATTGGCGCATAATGACAGATACAGTAGCTGGTAAATAACGTACCTTCTTTAGAAACACATGTAACTATGGAAACAAACTGCACTGTCAGTTATTTACATACTGTATGTGAAATATGAGCAATGGAGTGCATATGGGATTTCAACAGGAAATTTCATGCAGGAGCCATATGTCAAGCTTATGTAGTTGATTGCAGTTGTGGTACCCAACACAGTCATTCTAATTAGGAAAAACGATTACTGATTGGAGTTGTCCTTTGGTAGAATCCAGCATGGCATGCTGCAGAGTATGGGATATTTAATGTATAGGTACTGTACAGTCTGCAGCTCATTGGTAAGGAATTATTTATTCTGTAATAAATGTTTAATGTCCAAAGTCTGTTGTCAGAAAAAGCAAACGCATCACATTTTCTATGATATCTGCCTTCAGCTGTCGTGCCCTAAATAATTCTCTTTTTTTTAAATAATATGTATTAAGACTCTGGCATTGTAAAAATGACAATTCGCTCCTTCACACAAATATATCAGCACATAAAAGCTTAGTTTATGGATTGTATCAGTTTTACAGCTTTATCTAATTCAGTCTGCAGAATGTTTTGAAGATGAATCCCTCATAGACATTGCCTGGTAGAAACACGTTTGATATTAATGTGTTCGATGCAGCGGAAGCATTTGGATTGAAAACCTCGTTATTAGGTACAGGTTGAGTCTCCCATATCCAAAATGCTTGGGACCAGGGGTATTTTCTCTTTCATCCACTAGGGGACACTGGAGGTGCTTACGCTGGGGTATAGAGGCGTGGATAGCTGGAGCTGGCACTTTAAAATTTAGATGTGTGAAGCTCCTCCCCCTCTATGCCCCACCAGCCCTCAGTTTAGAAAATGTGCCGTCGGAGCTGGTCACAATCTGCTGTGCTCCAGCAGGTCACATAATTTATTTATTTTATTTTACACTATTATTTATCTTTTGTTTTATTATTTTAAAACATCTTTTACATTATTTTTCTAGTACCCTTCGCCACCTCTATAAAGGTGGGGTCCGGGTTACTGGCACCCTGTTAACCTCCTGGGTTACAGGAAGGAGTGTGCAGTGCTTCACCAAAAGCATCTGACAGCTCCTTACTGCCGCACACACACAGCACAGACTGCCTCCAGGAAGCAGGGAGGAGAAGTGCTGATCAGAAGAGCCGTCCAGAGGGGAGTGCAGTGAGTACAGATCACTTGCACTTTCCCCGACTCCTGCCCCGCCGTCAACCCTGGCTTCAGAGAGCGCTATAAGCGCTACTCAATGATTATGCTTCACCCCTCTCCCCACTGATGAGCGCGGCTAGCGGCTCCTTCTCAGCGCAGGGGGGAGGTGGTAACTGCAGCGTGGTGGCCATTTTCCAGTCCCTCGGACTTGAGGAGAAAGGTGGCGGGGCCTAATAGCGCGGGCTCCCTGATCTAATTAACGCGGCAGTGGCTGTTACAGCAGCGTGGGGGCTGCGTTTAACCTGTTGTTTGCCTGCATCTCTCCACTGCAGGTAGTGTGCAGGCACAGGCTGAAGGCTGATTCTCCTGTCTACATCCCTGGCAAGGCTGTGAGTAACACTGGGGTGTCAGTGCAGGGAATCTAATCTGTGGGAGGGGGTACCTCTTCCTCTGTGTCCCAACCAGCCTTCTGTTTTATTTCAAATCACTGCTGTGTCTATTGTGTCTGGGTGACTGTTGTTTATCCATGTTGAACAAAACAAAAGCGGCTCAAAAGATGTTTGTCTGTTCTAAATGTAACCACAAACTATCTAAGCCGCACGCCACTGGGTCCACGTTATGTGATGCTTGTATAACAGTTGATCCACCGATGGCTATTCCTGACTAAGTTGCTCCGCCATGGGCCGCTGACATGGTAGGAGTTAAGTCAGACTTAACGTCAGAGTTAGCTGAGGCACGTAAGTCTCAACCTCCCTGGGTGGCGGGGCTAACCAAGTCTCTAGACACCTTGGTACAGGTTATGGGCACTGCGGCATCCGCACCCTCCACTTCCTACCAGAGACCTAAGCGTACTCTGATGACTGTTCTCCAGTCAGAGGAGTCGGAGGAAGAATTCCTTACTATGGAGGATACCGAAGAAGGGGAATTGGAGGTTGCATTACAGGACGATACCCCTCAGGAGTTAGAGTCCACCTCTCCCGGGGTGGAATCTTTAATTTTGGCGGTCAGAAAGACTCTCAATTTACCTGAGGATATAATTCCTCCATCACAGGAGTTTGAATTATTTAACGAACAACCGAAGAGTTCTGCCGTTTTTCGTTCTAGCAGCAGCTTCAGCAACAGCTCTCGGTAGCTTGGAAACAGCCGGACAAGAGGTTCCAGATTCCGCGCCGGTTTTCATCTAGTTACCCTTTTCCTTCATCCATGTTGGAAAAGTGGGAAACCCCTCCTCCAGTAGATGCGTCTGTCTCCCGTCTCTCAAAGAAAACAGCACTCCCAGTACCGGGAGCTACAGTTCTAAAAGATCCGTCGGATCGTAAGTTGGAGATAACGCTAAGATCTATTTATACAGTAGCGGGTGTTCAACTCAGGCCCACACTTGTTACCGCTTGGGTTAACAAGGCTGTGGTTTCCTGGGCCGATCAATTGATTACAGGATTGGACTCAGGTAATTCCAGAGCAGAGTTACGTCTACTAGCAGAACACATCCGTGAATCTGCAGTTTACATGGAAGTAGCTTCAAAGGATATCAGTCAGATTAGTGCTCGCATATCTGCTTCGGCGATTTCGGCCCGCAGAGCCCTCTGGCTACGCGCTTGGCAAGCGGACGCAGAATCCAAGCGTGCGGTGGAAAGTCTACCATTCACTGGCGACATGCTGTTCAGGCCGGAATTAGACAAATGGATAGCCCAAGCCACAGGGGGTAAGTCTTCCTTCCTCCCGTCAGCTGCACCGGCTCCCAGAAGAATTTACACTGGACCTTCGTTTAATTCCTTTCGGGCGCCACATTCCTTTCGTGGTAGGACCAGAGGTGCTCCCACGCAACCAAGAGGTGGCAGAGGTAGAGGTCGTCCACACACGGTTGCTCGTAGACCAGAGCCTAAACCAGCTGAGAAACAAGTGGCATGACGGTCTTGTGGAAGGCCGCCTGCAAAGATTTCAACAAGTTTGGAACCAGACTTCTACAGAACCATGGATCCGAAGACTAATTACCCTGGGGTACCGAATAGATTTCGAGACCTCCCCTCCACCTCGGTTCTTCACTACAGGTCTGCCAATACAGGCAGAAAGAGCCAAGGTTCTACAGGAGGCTATCCAGTCTCTAGTAGTATCTTCTGTGATAGTTCCAGTTCCGGAACTTCAACGAGGTATGGGGTTTTACTCAAACCTGTTTGTAGTACCCAAGCCGGATGGCTCGGTCAGGCCCATCTTAAACCTAAAGTCTTTGAACCGGTATCTGAAGATGTATCGTTTCAAGATGGAGTCTCTAAAGTCAGTAATAGCGAGCTTGGAACCAGGGGAGTTCCTATTATCCCTGGATATCAAGGACGCATATCTCCATGTTCCCATTTGGGAACCACACCAGGCTTTTCTGCGTTTCGCCATTTTGAAGGATCATTATCAATTTCGGGCATTGCCGTTCGGGTTATCCTCGGCTCCCCGCATCTTCACCAAACTCATGTCAGTCATGATCGCTCTCCTTCGGTCATCAGGAGTGAACATAATACCTTATTTGGACGATCTGTTACTCAAGGCTCCATCGGTGCCTCTTCTATTAGATCATGCCTTACTGACATATCACATTCTAATCCAACATGGTTGGATAATCAACTTCAAGAAGTCAAATCTCAATCCGTCCCAGAAACTTTTATTTCTGGGCATGATATTGGATACGAAATCTCAGAGGATTTTTCTTCCAACAGACAAGGCCAAGGATATCCGACTGTTAGTTCAGTTGGTCCTCAAAACAAAGACTGTGTCAATGCTTCTTTGTCTGCGTCTCGTTAGCACAGGGGTCAGGGTCTCATCTGTTCCTACATCGACAGATCCGTCTGAGCCCGGTTTCCAGAGTAGCCCTTCTTTGGTGGACACAATCCAGCAATCTGTTAGCGGGAAAACGGTTCGGAATGTGGGACTGGATCATCATAACCACGGATGCCAGCCTTCGAAGATGGTGCGCCGTAGTCCTCGATTATCACTTTCAGGGTCGATGGTCCCCTCTAGAACAGAAGTGGCCCATAAATGTGTTGGAACTCAGAGCGATTTACAATGCTCTGATAGAGGCAACAGAGTTGCTAAAGGCTCGTCCGGTAAGAGTTCAGTCCGACAACGCGACGGCTGTCGCTTACATCAATCGCCAAGGAGTGACTCGGAGTCGCATGGCTATGCGAGAGGTAACTTGGATCCTCCGGTGGGCCGAGAATCAGTCAATAATCCTGTCAGCGGTATTCATTCCGGGTGTGGACAACTGGGAAGCAGATTACCTAAGTCGACAGGATGTCCATCCTGGGGAATGGAAGCTTCATCCATATGTGTTCAACGCGCTGATACGTCGATGGGGATGTCCTCAGGTGCATCTCATGGCATCACGATTGAATCGTCAGCTTCCAGTATACGTGTCAAGAACTCGAGATCCACAGGCGGAAGCAGTAGACGCTCTGACAAGTCCGTGGACTTGTTTCCCTCCGATTCCACTTCTTCCTTGTCTTCTAAAAAGAATAAAACAGGAGTCAGCCTCGGTAATTCTCGTGGCCCCGAACTGGCCTCGGAGAAGTTGGTTCTCGGACCTTCGGTCCCTATTAGCAGACAATCTGTGGCCCCTTCCTCTGCGCCCGGATCTTCTACAGCAGGGCCCTTTCATACACCTCAACTTAGCGCAGCTACGTTTAATGGGGTGGCTCTTGAAACCGATATCCTAAGACATAGAGGTATCCCAGACGCAGTTATTCCCACCATGCTACGCGCCAGGAAGCCAGTTTTGGCTGCGCATTATCATCGCATCTGGCGTGCTTATATCTCATGGTTTTCCAGTCGGGATCTTCCGTCTAGGACCTTTTCGCTTATCCCGGTTTCTGTTTTTCCTTCAGACGGGTCTGGATTCTGGCCTTCGTCTGGGAACCTTAAAGGTGCAGGTTTCTGCCCTTTCCATTTTCTTTCAAAGAAAATTGGCCCTCATTCCTGAGGTGCAGATGTTTCTTCAAGGGATCTTGCGCGTGCATCCAATTGATCCATGGGATCTTAATCTAGTTCTTCTGTTCCTTCAGTCGGCCATGTTTAAACCTTTGGAGGAGGTTGATCTTAAGTACCTATCTTGGAAGACGGTAATCCTCCTGGCTCTCGCTTCGGCTCGTAGGGTTTCGGAATTGGGGGCTCTTTCCTATAAACCTCCTTACCTAGTGTTTCATGCGGATAGAGCGGAACTCCGGACGATAGCCGCCTTCCTTCCTAAGGTCGTGTCGGCTTTCCATATCAATCAGCCTATTGTGGTACCATCGTTGGTGGAGGACTCTGGTTCTTCTACCTTGGATGTGGTTAGGGCTCTCCGCATCTATGTTGACAGGACTGCTTCCCTTCGTAAGTCAGAGTCGCTTTTTGTCCTCCATGATGCGGTTCGGAGGGGTTGGCCAGCTTCTAAGCAGACTTTAGCACGTTGGATCTGGCTGACTATTCATCAAGCTTATGTTAGTGCTAACCGTCGGCCTCCTTCATCAATTTCGGCTCATTCCACACGTTCAGTGGGTGCGTCATGGGCGGCCGGTAGAGGAGCATCTACGTCACAATTGTGTTGTGCGGCCACTTGGTCTTCAGTTCACACGTTTGTCAAGTTTTACAAATTTGATACGTTTGCCTCTTCGGCGTCCCGTTTTGGCCGCCTTGTTCTGCAGGCGCCACAGAGCACTCCCGCCCGTGGGGATAACTTTGGGACGTCCCCAGCGTAAGCACCTCCAGTGTCCCCTAGTAGATGAAAGAGAAAATGGGATTTTGGTACCTACCGGTAAATCCTTTTCTCTGATTCCACAGGGGACACTGGACGCCCACCTCTGCGCTCTATGCCTGCCCGTTCGGTTTTTTTCTGTATGTTGTATGATTCAGTTATTGTGTGTTCTTCTCTCCTTTTCACTCCGCTTGTTCTCCACCTCCTCTCGGTCTTCATTTTCTAAACTGAGGGCTGGTGGGGCATAGAGGGGGAGGAGCTTCACACTTCTAAATTTTAAAGTGCCAGCTCCAGCTATCCACGCCTCTATACCCCAGCGTAAGCACCGCCAGTGTCCCCTGTGGAATCAGAGAAAAGGATTTACCGGTAGGTACCAAAATCCCATTTTTTTGGGTAACAGAATATTCCTTATTTTGGAATAATTGCATAACATAATGAAACATCTTGAGAATGGGACCCCAATATACACACAGAATGCAATTATGTGTTATATACACCTTATACACAGCCTACAGGTCATTTTATACAATATTTTCAATACTTTGTGGCTCAAGCAAAGTTTGTGTACAGAAATGAAATTCATTTTTTGTTTTATATACACCTCATACACACATATAAACAGTAAAGCAGCGCTAAAAAATATGTATAATGATTAAGATTATTTAATAGACATACATTAAAACATGATTGATACACTAATCACGTTGAATTCAACAATTATGAGCAATAAAAATTAAAATTAGCATCAACCGTAATGGATGAGCAATGAATAAGCGTTAAGCCTCTTCCAACAATAAGTATAATATGTGCCTGTTCCTATATACGCCTCCAGATGGTAGGTACTAGATTTTGGCAATCTCAATTGTGATGAAATATAATGGGTAATTAATTCCTGCGATATTTACCAAGTCCTATCACCAATAGAGGGATGGTCATATTGGCATATTGTCCATACGCTGCACTCGGAACCCTCAAAAGTTCATGGTGTGGATTAGATGGTTGGATCCATGATGTAAACACAGGATATATCCCAAATGTAGTTCCAAAAACTTTCAGGAAGCTGGTCCAGGCTTGTATATAATGTCCAGTAGGAACACTTGTTGGATAGAGGCAGGCACTGACGCGTTTCGCTGCACCTGTAGCAGCTTTTTCACCTTATACACACAGCCTGAAGGTAATTTTATACAATATTTTAAATAATTTGTGCCTTAGACAAAGTTTGTGTACGTTGAACCATCAAAACTCAAAGGTTTCATTATCTCAGTCATGCCAAAATTAATTCCGTATTTCGGAACATTTCGTATTTCGGAATATTTGGATATGGGAGACTCAACCTGTAATAGGTAAAGGGTTCGTTTACATGGTCATTGAAAACCAAATTGTATTATATATTATAGAATTATATATATATGTATCATGTTATAATTCTGAGCAATAGAGTAGGGACTTGCAGTAAAGTGGAATCCATTGACGGGGGCTGCAAGCTTAAATGCATTGATCAATTCATGAACCAAAACACCACTGTTTGTTATTCTGGTGAAGAAAATGAGCATCTGTCAGTTACAGTCCAGAAAAATCTCTAACAATGAAGATGGGGGCTAGGTACATAATACCCTGGCCATTTCCCTATGCGGCAATGTCCGGTGGCAAAGCCGGGGAGGGGGTGTAGGGGCTAGCGTCCACTGGCGACCCCTGCTGAAAATGTTCGCTTTGGCTCCTAAAATAGTGTCCCTAGCGATGCGTACATTAGTTCTTAGATAAATATACTTCTAAGGGTTAATAGTGAAATGTATAACCTTGTGATATCCCGCACACTTACCAACGTTCACCAATTCCCAGCGAATTCCAACTTGTATTTTTGTAGGGTATCGATCTGTGTGTTTCCGTCTCTCGGACTGAGTTGCGCGATATCACCAAGTCCTTTTCTCATGCGTTTACCAGACGTTCCGTGCAATTGTCTTGTGTTTGTCTACGCTACGCTGGTAGCTTTTCCCTTTGTGTGTGATTGATTAGCTGGTTTCGCACAGTCCATTATTAATCCTTGGTGTATAAATCCCTGATTGATTTGAATGTTCCTCTTCCTTCTCTATGACGCGTGTGGCGCTGTTGATTTGCAGTGCAGCAAGCATTCTTATATGGTGTGACTATTGCTTTGATGCTGGAGTACACAGTGACGTGTTACAATGTGTCTGCAGCGAGATCTAGACATAAAAGCCGGTGTCCTATGTAACAGTCAGTGCGCGGTAGGCTGATTCGCTGCTGCCCGTGTGCTCTCTCGTGTTCTCTTACAACATGTCCATTTTTTTTCTCCCCCCAGGCCTTAGATCAAGATAGGACGGCCCTGCAGAAGGTGAAGAAATCTGTGAAAGCCATTTACAATTCAGGTCAAGGTAAGAGCTGCCGCTATGAGGACACAATATATTTGTGCTGTGTTTGACTAATGGCAGAGGAAGGTTCTGTTATCAGTCGTCGCCTGCTGCTCAGCCATAGTATTCCCAGTTTTAAAGTGGGATAGGGATTGAGCAGCCAATCGGAGCATGGGATTGTCCACCTCATCGGGAGATGTTTAGTGACGTCACCAGTCGTGTGATTTCTGTCAGTGAGGACAGGGCTGCGTGTGACAGGGGCAGTGACATGATGTGAGGAGGGGAATGGGGGCAGCACAAAGCCACAGACTGAGAGTTATATAGTGGGAGGAGCAGAGTCCCCAGCAGCACAGAGCATATCAGGAGATGAGTGATATGTTAGTGAGGACAGGGCTGCATGTGACGGGCAGTGATATTATGGGAATCGATATGATTTACCGCCGGCGGTTCAAATCCCGACAGCGTCTCCCCGAACAGGCTGAAAATCCCGATCATCCCAGGTAAGTACTTACGAACCTATTTCTACCCCCTAACCCTCCCTTAGGGGTGCCTAACCATAACCTTTCCCCCCACTGCCTAACCCTAACCCCGCTCTAAGTGCCTAAACCTAACCCCCCACTTCCCCGCCGCCTAATCCTAAGTCCTCGCGGGGTGGTGCCTAACCCTAAGTCCCCCCTTGGGGTCCCTAACCCTCACTCCCCCTAGCCTAACCTCCCGCTCCGTGCTGTCCGCAGCGGCGCCTGGCATCACTTCGATCAGGGCGCCGGTCTACCGGCGTCTGTAAAATGACAGGCGTTTAGATATAGACGCCTGTCATTTAACCCTCGCCGGGATTAAGTACTCGGGAAGCCGGCTGTCGGGGATTAGGTCCGCCGGCTTCCCGACTGCATACCATATTATGTGACGACAGGTCTGCATGTGACAGGGGCAGTGACAAGATGTGAGGAGGGGAATGGAGGCAGCAGGAAGCCACAGGCTGAGAGTTATATAGTGGGAGGAGCAGAGTCCCCAGCAGCACAGAGCATATCAGGAGAAGAGTGATGAGTTAGTGAGGACAGGGCTGCATGTGACAGGGGCAGTGACATGATGTGAGGAGGGGAATGGAGGCAGCAGGAAGTCACAGACAGAGTTATATAGTGGGAGGAGCAGGGTCCCCAGCAGCACAGAGTATATCAGGAGATGAGTGATGAGTTAGTGAGGAGAGGGCTGCATGTGACAGGGGCAGTGACAAGATGTGAGGAGGGGAATGGAGGCAGCAGGAAGCCACAGGCTGAGAGTTATATGGTGGAAGGAGCATGGTCCCCAGCAGCACAGAGTATATCAGGAGATGAGTGATGTGTTAGTGAGGACAGGGCTGCATGTGACAGGGGCAGTGACATGATTTGAGGAGGGGAATGGAGGCAGCAGGCAGCCACAGACTGAGAGTTATATAGTGGAAGGAGCAGGGCTTTTCAGAAGCACAGGGTATACTTGTGAGGCTCAAATGTCAAACATATCTCTTTGTGAAACAAACTTAATACATAAGGTGACTTTTTGAATTTTAAAACATAATTTGGGCGTTGTTTGTTGTCTTTCTCCTAATGGTAGTATAATTTTACAGCTAGTGAAAGGAATAGCTTACACATTATTCCTTTATATTTTTCATTGTATACACATTTCTAGTTAAGGTTGCAGGATGTTTTATTTGGAAAACTTTGTGGTCGGAGCAAACTTTCTGTTTCCATTGGGATTTCCCCCATCTCCAGCTTCATGTGAGGGGTTTATTAAGCAAGCAGCGGTTGTGCCGCAGAATTTAAAGCTGCAAGGTGGTGTAATATCTATAAAAAAAAGATGGCTGCATTAACTTCTGCGGCAAGTCTCCCTGAAAAGTGATGATAATGTCCCTAATAAAGATACTCTGTAGTTTAAGCATCTTAAACTTTATATAATAATCTGCCTCTCCCCAACTGCCCCTAGGATTAGTATTGTGGTGGGGGTCCCTCAGCAGAGTCTGACCTTTTTTGAGAGAGTGTTCTGGACTGTGCTGAATACAGTGTCAGTACCCGGCTTTACTGGTTCCCACAGTATCCAGTCAAGGCAGGATGCCTTCAGGGAGAGGGGTCAGGAGGCTTAAATAAAGCGCTGGTTACAGCTGGTAATTTATAGGTTATATAACAGGGTGCCAGTGAGCCATACTATGATATTAAGGTAGTATAAGGCGAATAATGTCCCTCTCTGGATATCCTGTATAACCTTATAATGACCTGCATTCTATTTTATTATTGTTTTTTTATTGTTAATATTATTATTACAGGTTGAGTCTCCCATATCCGTAATTCTAAAAACCAAAATATTCCAAAAACCGGAATATTTTGGGGCAGCCGTGACGTCATGATGTCACTAGTATCAATGGCCAATCACTAGCAGCGCGGGCATAGTCTACACACCGGAGCCACCCCGCAGGTCATGCCAGATGCTCTGTGACACCTGCCGTACCCCATCGTAACACTGGCAGCAAGCCCTGTGATACCCGCCAGACCCCCCTGCTGCACATGTTGGGCCTCCTGCAACACCAGCCAAAGCCCCTGCCACACGCACAACACCCGCCGGACCTCCCTGCTGCACATGTCGGTCCTCCTGCGACGCCAGCCGAAGCCCCCGCCACAGGTGCAACACCCGCCACATGCGCAGCACCCGTCGGACTCCCCTGCAACAGACATCAGGCCTCCCATGACACCTGGCTGGACCACCTGCGACAACCAATGCACCCACCGGATTCCCCATTACACCCGTCGGACCCCCTTCCCCCGCAAGGTATTCCGAAAACCGTAATAATCCAAAATCTGAAATGCTCCTGGTCCCGAGCATTTAGGATATGAGAGACTTAACCTGTGCCACTATAGATGTCTGTAGTGATGCTGCAGTGACGTACAGTGTAAGAACAATCTAAGGGGGCAAATTCAAGTTAGTGCAGTGGGGATGTAGCTCCCGGGTTTAGTGTCCAGAGCTTTTCAGTTGCTCTTGCGGTAAACCTGTGACTAGCAGATTTCTGCTCGCACCCTCCTAAGTGCTAACTAGTGCCTCGGGGCTAGTCATTGTGTTACAGCGCGTGGTAACAGCATCACGCCTGACACTTAAGGCGGGATTAAGCTCAGGATATTAGTTGCGGTAAGTGGCATCTCCCATGCTGGGCATGAAACAGTCAATTGAATAGTTTGGGGCATTTAACCTGGGAGCTACATCCTCGTAATGAGAAGTGAATATTCCCCTAAGGCCACTGTAACAGGTAAGATTACATTAGGCCGAGCAATTAAAGGACACAGAGGAATAATGGGAATAAGGTTCCCGCTTGTCCATGTTTACAAAATAGTCCCGTATTCAATCAGACACGAAAAGTCGAGATCCGCATAATAGTATCGCCAATCTCGGCTTTTCGCGTGTGTCGGAAACTTATCTCCGTATTCAATTCCACCCGCTTTTCGCGTACGAGGAAAGTCAATGCAATGTAATACGCGATAAAGATTGGCCTCTGAATAGCAGGAGAAAAGCAGTGCACAAATTTTATTTTGGGGTGCAAAGGTGGCGAAACCACTCAGAACCCTTGGGACAGCCCCCCCAAAGGTCAACTGTGTCAAAAAATTCCCCCCAAAAAGTACTTTCATTTGCTTGCAAAAGGTGCGTTTTTCATGTTTTTTTAACTTTACTTTAAACTTTTAGAGACTTTAAAACATGCTAGCCCCCATTTTCAAGTACCCCAAATTTGACAGGACTACTTAGTTATTTTCACAAAAAAATCCTGCTTAATGCAATTATTCACCCTTTGTACAAAGACGCTAATACGAAAGCTATTGAAACAACTTAAATACCCCAAATAGCTTTAGGCTGATCTCCCCATTTCTGACAGCACTTTACCGCCTGTTCCAACTTCGCGGCTTGCCCTTTTTGCATGGTTTGGAATTGAATAGGGCGAATAGCGGGGGCGCGCACGATAAGTTTCCGCATCCAAAAGACGCGATGTAGGCGGAAAGTCGGGCAGGCGAAACTTTATCGCGGTCGTGAAACTAATTGAATACCGCCCATAGAAGGAAAAGGGGCTTAAACCATGTGGGAAGATTGCGAGGAAGGAGTCAGCCATGAATACGTTTAATTTATTTTACCACTTTAAAATATAGCTTGTAAAACGTACCTGCTGCTAGTGCCAGCGGTAGGAAGTAGAGAACTATTGATTTGTAGAGAACGTGCTGCATTATTCTAATTTGACTTTGAGGAAGTAACTTTTGGGTAATTCTTTCTATCGGAGAAAGCGCCGGGGCCCCGGGCGATAATGGGTTTCAGGTGGTGTCATTGGAGAAACATCTTCCTTCATTGCTGGTATCTCGGATTGTTGCAGCAGTTTGCTTGTCTCATTAAAGACCTTAGGGACCATATAGTATTAAGGGTCTGTATGAACATGGACATACATTCATTCTGTTTCTCCTGAATGAAGGCGGAGACTAAACCTCACATAGGGCTCTATTTACTACAATTCACATTGATAATGCAGATTGTAGTGTGATATTACCGAGTGAATTCGCATTGCGAATTCAGGCAATATCACAGGGATTTACTACAAACCCCTGGCAGGGACAGAGCTTGCGAGAAAGCTTTGTCCCTGCGAATCCCCTCCGCACACTAGTCACGGTATTTTTGCCTAAAAATACTGTGACAAGTGCCCCGCGCATGCGCTGACCGGCCGCCGCTGCTACCCCCTCGGGCGCTAATTTCCACCCCCGTCGCCAAGCCCCGCCACCTGATGACCGGGCCGCAGTGCAGTATGGGAGACCAGCTGACCGGAGGGAGGACATCACCGGAGCCCTGGAGTCAGGTAAGTAAATTTTTTTTTTTTTTGCAGTGTATCAGCATGCGGTCTGTTTAGACCACACAGCTGATTACTGGGGCCGGCTCCGGGCTCTGCTTTGCCCTTTATAGCAGAGCAGGAGTCCGGTAACCGGGGGAGACCCTGGATAACGCCACCTCCAGGTGGCGTTATTATCACAGGGCTTTCCCGAGTATTTTTTCACAAATCTTAGTAACTTTGGCCAGATCACATTTCCCATTACAATTATGGGAAATGCGATCTGCTTACTAAAAATAAGTGATAATTAGGTGTTGGAGTAGAATTTTACGAATTCTACTCCAATTGCCCTTTAGTAACTGTAGGTGAAACTAAAATAATGTGAAAAGGGTGTGAAAACACCCTTTTTCACTTTATTTTAGTAAAAATAATGTTAATAAATAGAGCCCATAGAGAGAACTGCTCCATATGAAGAGAGGCTGGTGCAGTGGATGGTGGATGAAGGAGCCCCATTATCTCTGTGTTCCAAATCTGCACTCCGCCCATTTCTATTCATGACTTCTCCCATTGAAATCTGCACTCTTCTAATGCAGTTAACAGTAAAACAAAATACACATGTGTGCATTACCCCATGTATTAACATACATACTTTAAAACTCTTCATGTTAGGGATTCAAACTCCAGACCACCTGTATGATAGACAGACGTTCAACTGGTGAGCTATCTGTAATTAATTATTAGGTCGCTACACCTTGTTAATAATAACAGCACTCCTTGGGGGCGATGCAATTCGGTGCGCTGTTTATTCCGACTAAAGATTTCCCCTCGCAGCCTCCTGTGAAATCCGGCTAAAGGCTGTTTTTCGCCGACGGCACTTTAGTCCGAGAATGCCGGTTCTCACGACTACACGCTGCTTAAGTCGCAAGAACCGACATTCTCCGTCTTTAGTGCTTCCTGGCAGACTTCACGTCGCAGTGAATTGAATAGCTCTGGGAGCTCCCTCCTGGTGCTATTCAACTCCAACAGAATTTAATCACCCCCCTGGTGGGGGATTCGAACACTAGACCTCCTATATTATAGTCAGACACTTAACTTGTGAGCTAAATAATGTATTGCATGTTTGCACCTCTGTTTATTAAAGCTGTCAGTGACTTAATCCACCTATATTAGAATACACACTGTGGAGGATTCAAACTCCAGACCACCTGTGCCTTATTCACACGCTAACGTGAGCTATTTGCAACCTTACTAATTCTGTCCACACGTAAGCTAGTTGTAATGGTTAGTTTACACCAGAGCTGCCAAGATCCACTGCCTCTCAGCAACCAGTCAGACCTTTGTAGTTGACGGTTGCAGTCTCCTAGGGGGGGCGATCATCCTGCCTGGGATTTGCCACTGCTGTAAGAGTCTTCAGCTTTTTCCTGCAAACATTAGTATGTTAAATTATAATAGCTCAACATTTCCAATTGACAAACAAGCTGTTCTAAGAGGATTTTCTCCAGTTCCACAATCGGACATTGTGCTCCTATTCTGCAGGTTCCTTTTTATCGGACGGCCTTTTGTTTCATGGGAAATTTCTCATCGCCAGCTCCAGACTAATGGGCAACAAACTTTTGTATCTGCAGAATGGCAAATCTTTATTTACAGAAATGACCATACCCATTGAGAGCACTTATTTTGTGGATGATTAACGTACTAGCTTATGGGTGGTGGACAAAATATTGGTTGCACCAATGACCTCAACAAAAAGTGTTTATTGTGGTGACATGGTGCCAGTCTGGCCTTTTCCCTAGGTGATGCCCGTATTCTATGTGGATTAGACTCCACTAAATCCGGCAGTGTTGTTGCCAGTCTTTCAGCAGGTCACCTCTCAGTTGTTATTATCTTTTATTTATAAAGCGCTGACATATTACAGAGCGCTGTACATTGAGGAGGGGATCAGGATACAAATTACGTACAGTATGCAGTCAGAAAGTCACCGTTTAGAATGTTGTCGACAGCACAGTGTCGACATTGTCCGAATGTTGACTTCTGAAATTTTGACATTTCTGTTGGGGTTAGGGACAGAATTACAGTATAAACAGTGCGGCAACATTTCAACAACGTCAACGTAACATCCGTGTCGACATGTGGGATGTCGACACAATCAATGTCGACATCACTAATTTCAACTAAATATACCATACCCTTAAATTTTTATTTTTTTTCATTGATAGGAGGGGAGAATGTAAATAACATTATATTGAATTTTGTTCTACATTCCTAATCCTTTCTGGCTGGGATTTTGTCATCTGCACTTATGTTATGAGCGTTGGGAAATGATATAATCATATGAAATGCAGTCTTATAATTATTCATTATACTGTATAACCGAAAAACAAAACGGGTAAAGGGCCTTATTCACGTAATTCTCACCCGTCGCCGATGATCGCGTAGTCGAACTATTGTTTGCAAGTGCGCATGCGCGGAAAATACAGAAAACCCCTGCGGCGCATGCGTTGCACAGAATGATCGGGGCAGACGGTATCCGATATAAGGCAGAAAAGTGATGGGCGTTCCTGGGCAGTGACTGGGAGGAAAGGCAAAAATAGTCCCGCTCGCGGGCGCGTTATGGGAATGTTGCGGACGTGTCAGTGATAACGGCTGCGTTACCAAACACACAGCCGATGCCACACAGGCCATATTTAGACGGGGAAACCTCACCTGACATAGGACTGGTGCAAGCGCCGATAGTGGCGTGCTACAAAATCACCGGCGGCGTTACAGCGCACGCGGAGACGCTGTAAGTGGGAGCCTCAGTCCTTGCACATTTAGAGGACGACTACTACACCAGATACCAGCATTTTGCATATTATTGCAACCGCGACTCCTGCAACAGACGCACAAGCAGACGCAGCAGAGCCCACCTCTGAATCATGCTCAAAGTGCGACTGACTAACAGAAATGTGGGGTGATCGCGCAGAGCATTGCTGCCACTGCGTACCTCAATAGAGGTCAACCTAAAAGCTCTGCAGCACCAGTTACATTGCCAGCTAGGTGATCGTCAGCGGGAAATGTCATTTGGTGCCAGTAATAACTTTTGAATTGGCCTCGACAGATCCGTGCAGCCTAATCATACACATTAAACCATGGCAGATTCTTGTCAACTACGGCTTTCTGTTCTGTCGCTGAGATATGAGATGCTTATGGGGTAGCGCTGCCTCCTGTGAAATGGAGTTCAGTCATCACTAGCGTTCCGAATGCCGCCCATCCTATCTGCAGTTCCTCATCGGGCTGGCGCAGTTTATAATTCCACCCCGCTGTGCGACGGTACATTCCCAGCATTTTTTGTTTTAGCATAGCTGTCATTGTTGTAAGTTAGCCAACATGAACCTTGTATAACATCTGGCATGAGATATAACAGCTAGCACCCAGCAACAGCGTGGCTAAGTGCCTCTATATTTAGGCAGCGCGGACGGCTATATATCTCAGACACAAGGCATTTGGAAGCAAGGGCCTATGCTGCGTTTTTCCTGAATGATAATGCAAGGTTGATTACAAATTCCAGGAGGCTCTCTACTGTATAAATAGCTCCGAGTCCCCACCACGCCGTAATTATTCATCAAAAATCAGAAATGCATTTTCTTGCTGACAGTCCTTGAGTGGGCGCCAAGATATTTGTTAAATAATAGATGAAGGCCATATGCTCCTAGATTACATTTCATGTACACAACACACATTCTACAAGCAAATCAGTGTAATCATAAGATTGAACATTTGAAAGGGGGCCTAAAGGATAAAACATGATACGTTACGGCAAGGTGGATCTGAAAAGTAGGACCATACAGTGTAAAATCTGTCTTTATAGAGATGTATCGACTTTGCTTAGGGGGCAGGGTATTGTCGTTGTGGGTATTTGCAGATAATACGTTTATTGGTGAGTGGAAGACGTGATTGTTTGGGCGTTACAAAGGAACTGGGAAGATGGCTGGAAGCATTGACTGTGGGTTCTAAATCAGCCATCAGGAAAGCCACCTGGCTGTATCTTCAGAATATTCCTGATATAGGTGTCAGTAACAAAATACCCAATCACTGAAGGGTTTTGTGCTTTCTTTCGATGCTTTTGAAAAGGGTCTTTTAAGAACTGTGAATAGGTCAGAGGGACCTTGAGTGCTTTATAGGGTGGTATACGATTTTGTTGTATGTGCGTCTCGCAGCTTGTTGTATGCCACCCTCTACGGCACTTAATACCAACTCCACTCTTCAAAGTTTTTCCGCCATTCGCTGCTTTTTAAAGAACAATTTTTTTAATCAGCTGATACTGCACAATATTGTCAGATACTTAGGGGTATATTTACTAAAGCGAGAGTTTTTAAAAGTGGAGATGTTGCCCATAGCAACCTATCAGATTCTAGCTATTATCTTCTAGAAGGTGCTAGTAAAATATTAAGTGGAATCTGATTGGTTGCTTTGGGCAACATCTCCATTTCTGAAAACTCTCCCTTTAGTAAATATACCCCATAATGTTCACTCTAGCACCCTGCACCTGTCACACCCTGCGTGCAGTTCTTCTTTCCTGCCTGGGGTGTCACTCTCGGCTCTAGTGCTTATTTAGCACACAAACTGCTTAATCTCAGCAGTTGGTTGCATCAGCTGAGTGTGCTAGAAACACCAGAGCAGAGAGCGACACCCCAGGCAGGATAGAGGAACTGCACGGGTTATGACAGGTGCAGGGTGCTAGAATGAAGACTAATACAGTTTACTGTGGGACAACATGCTACATAAGCTATGATTTTGATGTGACTTATCAATTATTATTTTATACGTCTTCCTTAAAATCATCATCTATTCAGGAATTTCCTGAATACTTGGTAGTTTAAACCAACCTCCCCCCCCCCCCCATATCCTAACCGCTCTCTCCAGAGATTTACGCTCAGCTGCTGTGCAGTACCCAAACCGCCCAACAATACCATAAGTCAGGACACATTCTATGATGCACCCATAAAACTTCACAGAAATACCCATACCTTCTGCCCTACAGATGTATCCTTACTCGTCTGTGCTGCAATCGCGCCAAACAGCCCCTCTCGCTACGCCTGGTCCCGTGGAGAATCTGCTAGCGCCGGGCGTCTTTTCTTGCATTTTCTTTGTCAAAAATATGTCGACCGGGACGCACCAGGAGACTGTGCTGATTCATTTGATATGCGACACTTATATATCGGTGTGCGACTGGGTCTGTATATGAGTCACAATGGAACTTGGAATGCAAAAAGCTGGCAGCCCCTACATTGCACACATCGTACACAGATCAGGGGAGTCAGTCGCACACAGATATACAAGTGTCGCATATCAAATGAATCGGCACAGTCTCCTGGCGTGTCCTAGTCGCATAGCATTATAACCCAAAATAAGATGCCTGACGCTAGCCGAGTCGCACGGGACCTGGCCGCTCACTCACGCCAGGCACATCGCAGTGCACGGTGTATTGATGCTAGCTGCGCAAGGACACTTCTGTATATTTACTATCATCATCTTTATTCCTGGTCTGTCCTACTATGGCAATATCGTCTGCCAATCTAATCAGTTAAACTTAACCGGATGCGGAAACACAGTCATGAGACAACAAGGAATACAGCCAGGGGTCTTGAGACACATCCCTGTGGGACCCCTGTGCTCATCAAAGTCTCACTTGTCAAAGAATTCCCATCCTAACAGACTGTGGTCTGTCAAAAGGTCAAAAATCCATTTATGGGATGTGTCTCCTCTAAGCTCCCTGGAGAGTCCCTCTAAATACAGGTCCCCCTGTCTCACCTTGTTACCCTGAGGGGCCTGGGCCTCTTCCTCCTCACTAGAGGAGCCGCTCCCCTCTTGTTTGGGCTCCGTGGGCGGACTCGCGGCGCCGATTCACCTGCGGCCTAGGTCGCCTCCAGAAGCCGCAGGCTAAATTTCGCCCCCCCCGCCGGCGCGTCCTGGACCAGTGCCGTCGCGGAGAATTGCCGCTCTGCCCGCCGCTTGTCTACCCTCTACAGCCTTGCCGGGACCCCAGGGTAGACTATACTTACCCCTCCTGAGCCTCTGAGACCTCTAGGAAGCTGCCGCGATTGCCGCGAATCGCGGGTGGCGGCCATTTTGAGGCCTCCTATATATGACATTACACTGCTAATCAGAAGCTCCTCGGAATAAGGCCTGTGGCACAGGCAGGTGTATATGAGCCCTGACCAGGTTGCCCAATCTGCTTAGCCCTGTAGCTTAGCCCTGTACTGGCCCTTGGAGACTCTGTCTTGCCCAAATCAGCCTTAAACTGATAACCTGCATGAAAGGAGCTTGTGTGCTGGATTGGTGGCCTCCTTGCACTCTGTGGATATTAAGCCCTACAATGCATGCCCTGACAGCTTCAACCATGATATAACAACATGTCACTGAGGGGAACCTGAAATATGACACCCACTCTCTGCTAAGCCTGGTATTCCGCCTTTTCCTTATTGTGCCAATCCGCTCTGATATGTATCCTCATGGGGAAGAAGAATACAGCTAAACGCCCGGCCGCCACTCCAGTTAGGAAATCATCTAACTCTGCATTCCATACTCTATTTGCTGTTTCTGCCCCTCCGACTGGTACTTCAACAGGTTCAGCCTCTCCACACATGGCATCGGGGGGCTCAGATGGAGGCTCTAACCAGGAGTCTCATTCACCTCATTTAACCCCACCCGCCTCTTCTCAATCGTCCGATATAGGGGAGATTCTGCAACATTTACGGTCCTTACCGACTCGGCAGGACATTCAACAAGATCTGCAATCCCTAGAAAAACGGATTCAGGAAACAGTCCAGACTCATATCTCCTCCATCCGCTCAGACCTCACCCACGTGGCAGAGAGAGTGGTTGCCTTGGAAGAACATGTGGAATCTGTGGATACCCAGCTTGGCGAATGTAACACCTTGCTCTCCCGCCACTCCAGTATATTGTTGGCGATGCAGCGTAGATTGGACGATATTGATAATAGGGGTAGACGAAATAATCTGCGGATTCGGGGGGTTCCTGAAGATATTCCTCAGTCGGGAATTGAAGATGCTCTCACCAAAATATTTAATGAACTTTTACATGCTGATCCTGATGCACGGATTCATTTTGATCGAGCCCATAGGGCATTGCGTCCTCAAGGTATGCCCTCTGAAAGACCCAGAGACATTATATGCCGATTGCATTATTATAAGGTTAAGGAGCAAATTCTACGACATGCCAGACAAACAAAGGAGATCGACTTCAATGGATGTCCAGTACAGATTTTCCAGGACCTTTCGTGGTCAACGCTCCAACAGAGGCGCCTTCTCCGTCCTCTCACAGAGGAACTACATAAGCGGGACATTAAATTCCGATGGGGCTTTCCGCTAAGTGTGCAAGTAATGTATGAGGGGAAGCTCCATATTCTTCGAGAACCTGCTGAATTGCCCCAGTTTTGCTCTTCTCTGGGTCTGCCTACTATTTCAGTCCCCAATTGGCTGGATTTATTGGATACCAGTGCCCCCGTGCCACCTCGTAGGGAGTTCTGGCTGCAAGCCCGAGGCTCCAGACGTAGACCGGGAAGAGATCCTACAGCTGAAAGTGAGGAAACTACCTGATCAGGACAGTTATTATGGTCCGTAACATTTTATTTTATGCTTGTTGATTTTTGTGGTCTACTTGTTGATCTTTGCTGTCTTTCCTATACATTGTAGGTCACTTAACACTTTTTCACTTCCATTTAAATGCGATCCTGCTAGATGTCTATGTGGGTCGCAATGGCCCATGAACAGTTCTTGTTTAACCTGATTATTTCATGTTAATTTTTAATATTCTAGATTAATGTTTTCCTATTGATTTTATATATTTTACTGATCTAGGCGAATACTTGGCTTTAATATTACTCTAATTTAGATAGGTCCTAAAACAAAAAGGGACCTATTTGGGTGTCATGTTCACTATTACCCTCCTATTTCCCCCTACTCCGTTGTGTATACAATGTCCATGGACCCCTTAAGGGCTTCCATGGCCTTTATTACGGAGTTCTGTTCTTACTACACTAATATATTCAGTTTTGAATTGAGATTTAATCTGATGTTACAATGTCCTTTGTTTTTTAGGATTTGTTCCATGTTTTCCTTGTATTTCCTTTGTTTTCTTCCTGTCTTCCTTCCCTTTTGGCTCTTATGTGTCCCCTCTTCTCCAAATATCTTTTTGCTGGTAGACGCTCTCTGCATGCAGGTAACTGTTCCTTGTATCCGACAAATGAGACACTCTCCTACACACTTTAAATATGGCTAAGTTAACTATTTTTTCTCACAATGTAAAGGACCTTAATATACCGGAGAAAAGATCCCGTCTTCTGCATACGTTACATATAGATAAGGTGGATATAGCTTTTCTCCAGGAGACGCATTTTAAGAAAGGTGTGGCGCCATCTTTACGATCTCGTTATTTCCCAGTGGGGTACTTCAATGATTTCTCCGAAGCCAAGGCTAGAGGGGTGGCCATATTGTTTTCTAAACATTTGGTGCTCTCTGATACCTCAGTGGTCCATATTGGGGACGGTAGGGGATTATTGGTCAAGGTTACCATAGCTAATCAAAAATATTCTCTGGTAAATTTATATGTACCCAATAAAGGTCAGTCTGGCTTTCTACGCAAGTCATTAGAAATGATAGAAGATCAGTTGGAGGGCATCCGAGTGGTTGGTGGAGATTTTAACTGGGCTCTGGAGCCCTCTCTTGACACCACTTCTGGCTCTTCACGCACCTCTTTTAGAGAGGTTAGGAAATTCAGGCTGACCCTGCACGATTTTCAGTTGGTAGATACTTGGAGACTTTTACATCCATCAGAGAGGGATTACACTTTTTATTCTTCCCCTCATAATTCTTATTCACGCATTGATTATTTTTGTGTAGATCATTCCCATCTAGATCCCCTGGCAGATGCCGCTATTGGGCAGATTACTGGTTCTGACCACGCCCCTGTTTTTTTAACCTTGTATCTGCGTGATCCCCCTTCTCGCCAGTGGAACTGGAAGTTTAACGAGCAATTCCTTCGAGACTCTTACTGTAAAGATCAAATTGGGGAAACCCTAAGAGAGTACATCTCTCATAATGTCACCAACGATGTCTCATCAGTCTCAATCTGGGAGGCTCACAAATGTGTTGTCCGGGGGAAATGTATTCAGTTGGGGTCCTATCTCAAAAAAAAGAAAACTGAGTGTAGGGATGCTTTGTTATCTAAAATCCAGATGCTCGAACTTACCCATAAATCTACTATGTCCTCTGATGTATTTGTAGAACTTCAAAAGGCTAGAGACGCTCTTAATGATTTACTTTATGAAGGGGCTAGGAGAGGGTTTCGAAGATGCCGCCATAAATATTATTGTTGGGGGAACAAACCAGGCAAAATGCTGGCAAGGGCTCTTAGAGCTCAGAGATCCCTGACTTATCTTCAACGTATCAAGGATCATACAGGTAATCTCTGTCATACCGACAAGGACATTGCAGCAGTCTTTCAGACTTTTTACTCTGCCCTCTATAATCTAGGTCCGGATAATGCGAATTTAGATCACGCAGCTCGAGTATTGCAGATTCAGAAGTATTTGGAAGAAATAGACTTCCCTATTCTCCCCGAAGTGGTGACACAGGCTCTTGACTCCCCTTTCACAGAAGACGAATTATCTGTTGCCATCAAATCTTCCCCATCCGGAAAGAGCCCTGGTCCTGACGGCTTCACGCTGTCATACTATAAGGCGTACCAAGATACTCTCTTGCCTCTTTTGTTACGGGCCTGTAATGCAGTTTCAGAGTATACCCCTTTCTCAGATCAATCACTTGCAGCACACATTACGGTTATCCCTAAGGAGGGCAAGGATCCATCACTACCAGCGAGTTATCGCCCGATATCTCTCTTAAATGTAGATGTCAAGCTTTATGCAAAGCTTATAGCTAATCGGCTTAAGCCTCATCTCCCATCTATCATCCATTCTGACCAGGTGGGCTTTGTCCCGGGTAGGGAGGCGAAGGACAATACCACCAAAGTCCTTGATTTAATACACCATGCAGTCTCCTCTGATATTCCCATGGTGCTCCTCTCCACCGATGCTGAAAAGGCTTTTGACCGGGTGGATTGGGGTTTCATGACAGGGGTGTTGAATCGCCTAGGGTTGGGTGCAAGCTTCCTTTCTAAAATTTTGGCCCTATATAGAGCCCCTTCGGCCCAGATACGAGTGAATGGGATCTTGTCGGCCCCAGTCAACATATCAAATGGTACTCGTCAGGGCTGCCCTCTCTCTCCCTTGGTTTTTGTACTTTGCATGGAGGCCTTGGCAAGAGCAATTAGAGCGAATCCTAGTATCACGGGTCTTAAGGTGGGTTCATGGGATTATCGCCTTGCCCTCTTTGCGGATGATCTGCTAGCAATAGTAACTAATCCGGTTACCTCCCTAATTTAATGAAAGAATTCCAGCGTTTTGGTGACCTCTCTAATTTTAAGATTAATTATAGTAAGTCTGTTGCCTTAAATGTTACCGCTTCGGTCGAGACAGTGTCTGCACTTGGTACCTCCTTCCCCTTTAAATGGCAGACTTCTTCTCTTAAATACTTAGGCATATTTGTTCCTAGATGTTTATGTGACCTGTTTGCCCTTAATCATACGCCTTTGATCACTTCTATTCGTAAAGAATTGGATAAGTGGAGTTTGCAAAAGTTTTCGTGGCTAGGCCGCCTAAATATTATCAAGATGAATATTCTTCCGCGCCTCTTATATTTGTTGCAGGCCACACCGATTGCTCTTCCCTCAAGCTTCTTGTCAGAAGCACATACCCTCATCCGAAAATTTGTCTGGGGAGGTAGGAAGCCCAGATTTAAACATGAAGTGCTTTTTAGGCAGAAAAGTCAGGGAGGCCAACAATTACCAATGATATCCACTTACTATCAGGCCATTATACTCGGTAGAGTTCTAGATTGGACTCGGGGTACAGTGGGTAAGCAGTGGGTGGAGCTGGAGTCAGAATCGTCTAATCTTCATCTGAGTACTTTGCCGTGGTGTTCCAAAATTGTTCGTTCCGCACACCCAACAGTGGGCCCTACTTTAGAAATGTGGAGAAAATTGCGAGTAAAACCCGGAATATCTTCAGTGATATCTCCTCTTACCCCTATCTTATACAATCCCCTTTTCCCTCCTGGGAATTCTGGGCGGTTTTCTTCCATATGGTCTGCTGCAGGGATTATTAGAGCTGGTCACCTTGTGGCCAAAGGTAAACTCGTACCCTTTTCAGATCTATGTGCCAATACCTCTCTTACAACCCAATCTCTCTGGGCCTACACTCAGATCCGACATTTTGTCTCTTCTCTGGGGGGTCCTTCAGTATTTGCTAGAGATATGACATCCTTTGAATCTATGTGTACGCATCGGCAACCTCCTACACATATAATCTCGGGTATATATAAGATTTTATTACATAACATGTTTTCTGGAGACCCTCTTTTTGTAAAGGCCTGGGATAGAGATTTTATTAAAAAAGATATACATATCAATTGGGACAGAGTGTTTCTTGTTATTAATGCGTGCTCCAACAGTTTAGAGGTTTTGGAAACACAATATAAGGTCATGACACGATGGTACCGTTGCCCGGTCATTCTCCACAAATGCTATCCCACGGTGTCTCCTCTCTGTTGGAGATGTCTTGGGGAAACGGGTACGATGATGCACATCTGGTGGGATTGTCCACTAATTATCCCCTTCTGGGGTAAAATAATAGCCCTGGCTTCGGAGATCTTAGGCTTCACTGTTCCATCTGGCTCGGATTTTTGGTTGCTCTCACATACATCTGACCCGATCTCTCTATACAAAAAGTCCCTCCTTAGTCATATTAATAATGCGGCAAGGGCGGTACTCCCAGTGCATTGGCGCTCCCGGACCCCTCCTACAGTCTGGGAATGGTGTCAACGTCTTGACTTCTATATGACAATGGATGATGTTCTTTACTCAGCCCCTGAGAAACACTCTGAGTTTACTGCTATTTGGTCCAAATGGATTGACTTTAAATCATCTGCCTCATATGCAGCCCTCATTCCACATTCTTAATTATGGGAAAAAAGGAAATAAATTGTCTTATTTCGGATTTCGGTGCATTCAGGGTCTATCTGCATACCTTCCCCCTTTTCCCCCATTGTCTTACTCTCTCTCTGTTTTATTTTATTGTATGTATTTTTCTTTTTCTTTTTCTTTTCTCTTTACAAAAACAGATGTCTGTATGTAAGGATATGTCTGTATATGTGTGTAATGTTTCTTATATATACAGTCCGTGTTATGTATTGATTTTTCGTTTACAAAAATGTGTTTTTGTTCTGAAAATAAAGAATTTATAAAAAAAAAAAATCCATTTATAAGTAAAACGATCTATACCCAAACCTAACAATTTAGTCACTAAAGTTCCCAGAATAATATAGTCCACAAATAAAATTCTCCTGACGCAATAAAGGAAGGCCAGCGTCATCTATAGAACAAACTGATATGGATCAAAAGCAGCCGATAAACTGGATGTAATATGACCCACCACCAGTCACTCCAAGGACTTCTTTATAAGTGACGTCACAGCTATCGAGCGATAGTCGTTTGGCTCACAAGCTTTGTTACTTTTAGGAACAGGAATAATTGTCATTAATTTAAAACATCTCGGAAGAATACATTGTTCAAGAGAAACGTTAAAAATGGAGGTAACTGATCAGAATATTCTTTCAGGATCGTGTTCTGATTCCCATCTGGGCCAGGGGATAATATGGACCTTTATGGACTGGTAATAATACTTCCATTTCACCTTAAAAATCTGGCAACCATTGACTGCTTGCAAAGCTGTTTCCTCATCAGAAAGGACATTATAATTTGCAGTAGTATATTTGGGGCTATACCCTTGGAGGAAAGTAGTCGGGAAGCCAACGGACGTAATCCCGACTGCCGGCTTCCCGACTGACTAATCCCGGCAAGGTACTAATGACAGGCGTCGAAATCCCGACGCCTGTCATTAGACCTACACCAGGAGCCCGACACCCGGCATACCGATTGAAGGTAAGCCGGGCGCAGACAGCCGCAGGGGGGAGGGTTAGTTTAGGGGCTCCAGGGGGGGACTTACGGTTAGGCACCCCCTGGGAGGGTTAGAGTTAGGCTAAAGGAAGGGGGGAGGGGTTAGGGTTAGGCACCCCCGGGGTGCCGCTGTCAGGATTAGATGCAGCTGACGGTATATCATACGGATTTCCCCTTGGAAACCACATGCACCTTGGCTATTTACTATTTGCTGCTAATTT